>PVJX010009601.1:49753-60528 GCA_004027295.1 Dolichotis patagonum | reverse complement strand
TCTGGCACCCCGAGTCAATCGCATGGTGCAGGTCCTGATGTGCCAGGGTCTCTCTCCTTCAGGCCACCAAAAGTCTGCCACACTCTCAGCTGCCCCCAGAGAGGGGAAGAGCTCCTTATTCTCCCGGCACCCTGAGTCAACCGCATGGTGCAGGTCCCGAGGTGCCAGCGTCTCTCCCCTGCAGGCACCCTAAAGTCTGCCATACTCACCTATTTCTTTCTGATGAATTGACCATTCCATTTCCGAAGTTCTGAAATGGCCAACAGACCACAGAAAGAATTCTCTTTAGGCTCCTGTTTGAAACTAGCAGCTACAGCCATCTGCTGGCCTTGCTTCAGGGCCACCCTGTGCCCACTTTAGCAGCAGGGTGGGCAGGAGCCCTGGAAAGATGTTTACAAAACTAATGACTATGGTGTTTTGAGAGTGGGAGAGACTATAGGAAAAGGTAAGATATTTTTCTGTATTTTTTATTATAAGTATTGTTCTTATTTTGTGTCCTTTGGCCAACATAAACAATTAAATTAAAGCTTAATTTTACTTGAAATATTAATTTTTTTGAGATAGGGTCTCACTGTGTAGTTCAGGCTGGGCTCCAACACACAGCGTCCTCCTGCCTCAGCGTCCCAAGTGCTGGGATTATAGGTGTGTGCCTCCATGCCCAGCTGAGATATGAAGTTTTTCAGTTTTAAAATCACAGGACTAGCTTACCTAATTAAAAAAAATTAAAAATAGATCGGCTTCTGCTATGGTGTGTAAGACTCATAGCTCTGTCCCACAGTGGGACAATTAGCTTTTCTCTCTGTGCTTCAGTTCTCTATAGGTACAATGGGGAGGAGAAAATCTATTATAAAGTATTGACAGCAGAGTTTGACACACAAATACCACTTTTCTGACGGTGGGTGAAATTTTAATCAGAGCGTCTAAAGCTTTAAAAATAAATATAAGGCCTGGGAATCGTGGAAGCTTTTTGCCCCTTTGAGGAAGGCATCCTGGGTGCCCTCGACGCTACACTGGGTCCTCTAAGCACCGGGGCAGGGCAGGCTAGCCACTGTGTCCTTGGGAAGCCTGTCTTCGCTTTGAGGATTAGGGAACACTGTGCGTCCAAGCAACCACAGTATTTTGAGTAAACGTCTTTTTGTCTTATCTTGAGGGATCCCAGCACGCCTCAGTCTATGCCATTAAGAAGCTTGTGCTGTCAGCAGCAAAGGGTTCTTTTACTCAATTCAGATGGAAATCATGAATTAGCAAAGTGCAGCTCTGCTAGCAGTCCTGATGTCACCAGGTGACACAAGTAATAAAGATGCCTGCAGTTGACATAGCCAGCTGCTGGTCACTACCACTGCCAGCGTCGCGCTCTGGTGCCAGTCTCTGGAGCTCTGCACTGTTAACAGCTCTCAGTGTTTAACTATCTTTGTTTGTCCTCTGTTGTAGTCAGGCGTTGTGAGGTTAACAACTGAAATCAGGACACAGAATTTATAATATTATTTTATGATGGTCACCCAGAGTTAACAAAGAAAGTACAGGAAATCTATCCATAACACCAAAGACATAGAATATTTAGCCAAGGGCCTGAATCTCACAGCAATGTCCTGCATGAGTCCAGATGGAGACCTAGAGCCCGTGACAATGCCTCCCACGAGTCCAGCTGGAGGTCTAGAGCCCACGAGAAGGACTCACACCAGTCCGTTTTATGGATCCGCGCTGGGAAGGCCCAAAGGTCAGCGGTGGAAGCTAGAAAGTCTATGCCAGCGGGGTGAAGGAGCTGTGCTGGTGGTTGAGGGGTCTACACTGGAGCTGAGAAGTCATGCTCAAAATAAGAACCAAGGCTGTCCTGAAAAGCACCACAGCCATCCTCAGTGACGCAGAGGTCCCGAGCTCCTCTGACGATAAGAACAGACGAGTACAGGCCAGGAAGCCAGCATGACGAGTTTGTCCTGGAGATTAAGCAGAACACATCTTCCCCTCCGGAGCCAGGAAGCGATGCTCGATGTAAGGACCAGAGCTCCCCAAAGTGAACCACAGCCACTCTCACCAACAAGGTCCCGAGCTCCTCCAGTGACAATAGTCGAACTCACACTGGGGCAGCAAATCATGACGAGCTCCTCCAGGAGAACCAACGGCTCAACCAGCAACAGAAACCCACAATGCCTCAATGCCTTCTCCTTCACCACGTCTCTACTTATGCTGCAACTTGCCTCAGGTGGGACAGCTACGCTCAGCACCACGCTGATTGAATTCACTGGCGTTAAGTTGACCATGGGTTTTTAATCCATAACATCCTCACTATTCAGGATAAAATGTCCAAGTAGATTTTTAGAACTTTTGGAGTCTACGCTACACACAAACCACAAGCACTTTGCAGGAACACAACAGCGAGTCTTTTTTTATTTTAACAGGACCCGCGCTGCAGCACAGGGGACCGCACACAGCGGGAGCCCTCCTAGGTTTAAACCTGCGGAGTGGCTGGGGAGGCGGGCATGAGTGAGGGCTTGCTGTGCACGTTGGATGTGCAGACAGTAGGTCCAGACCCCTGCCTGATCTTAGCCACGGCAGGGTGCCCTCTCCATCCTTGAAGGCAGCAGCACCCTGAGCATGCTGCCTGCCTGGCTGCCTGGCTGCACTCATGCCGGAGTGGAGTATGGTTCTTTGTCAGCCAGGGAGGGGACTGAAATAAGCTGTCCCAGTCCACCGGGGCACAAGGGTTGGGGGCTCAACAACTACCAGCCAAGCCACATCCAGCCAGCAGGGAAAAATGAGAAAGGCACTTCTCATTTGCCTCATGTGGATTTAGCTGAGCATAGAAAATACTATTTTCAGAAAGTACTGAAGTAAGCTGGGCACAGTGGCACTCATGAAGCTAAGGCAGGAGGACTACAGGTAACCCAAGTAACTTAGCAATAGCTTGTCTCAAAATAAGAAGAATAAGAATAGCAGGGGTTATAGGCCAGTATTCCCCGAATTCAGTCCCTAGCATGGCCAAATACAACGTTTAAATTATACCAATCATGGGCCGGGTTTGGTAGTGCATGCCTGTAATCCCAGCACTTGGGAGGCTGAGGCAGGAGGATTGCTTTGATATCAAAGCTAGCATGAACTGCATAGTGAAACCTTGTCTCAAAAAGACAAAAACAAAACAAAACTACACTAATCATAGAATTAACTTAAAAATGCTAATTCTTAATACAGAATATCACAAAAGTCTATTGGTAAGATTCACTGCCAGTAAGGCGCTACAGGCCTCTACTAGGTATAAGCCCAGTATTCGGGAGGCTGAGGCTGTAGGATGGTGATGGTTCCAGTTTGTGGTCAAAGCTGGGGATATAGCTCAGCGGCACAGCACCTGCATGGAAAGCGTGAGGTCGTGAGTTCTATCCTCAGTACCTGAAAAAAAAAAGAAAAACAAGTTTGAGGTCAGCCTGTGTCACATAGTGAGTTCTAGGGCACAATGAACTATGTAGAAGAACCTGTCCGCCCCACCAAAAGATGAGAATTGCTATCTTCATCTTACAATTAGGAAGCAGAGCTCAGAACAGTATTTTGTTCAAAAGCATAGAATTAATTTTCAGGAAAGTTAAGCCCCTGTCTGTGAGCCAGCCAGGCTCCCGTCCCAGAGAGCCAGGGTGGAAGCGAAGATCCCCTATGAGTGAGGCGCTGGCACAGCCCCCCCACCCCCGCCCCCAGCCCTCAACACACACCAGGAGCAACCAGCAGGTTCGCAGGAACTGTATTGTTTGATTGACTTTGCAACTATTTAGAGGACAATATGCAATATAGTAACAGTTGTAGGTTTCTTACTGTCTTATGGTTTAGATTCATTTCATTGTTCTGTTTTGTTCCCTTTAAAATTAAATTTTTAAAACGCATAGAATTAATATTTTGTTATTTTATTTTGTTATTTTACTTTATATTTGTGGCATGGGGGAACTGATTGAATCCAGGGCTGTTCCACTGAACTATGTGCCCTGCCCTTTAAAATTTTTTTTTAAAAATTTCAAAACAGGGTCTCAATTGCCAAATTTAGCTAAATTGCTAAATTGCCCAGACTGGGCTCCAATTCACAACCCTCCAGTCTCAGCCTCCCAGAATGCTGGGATTACAGGCATTGTGCCATCCACTGCAGCAAGTTCTGTTTTTATTTTTACTTATTTATTTATTTATCTTTGTCTTTTTGAGACAGGGTCTCGCTCTGCAGTTCAGGCTGGCCTTGGGCTCACTTTGTAACCCAGGCTGGTCTCAAACTTGCAACAATCCTTCTGCCTCAGTCTCCTGAGTGCTGGGATTACAGGCTGGCTCAAATTCTGTTTTTAATGTCTAGTCTCTAAATTATGATATTACTTACTTTTCAGAAAGTAAAAGTTAGAATTGGGGATGGTGGCACATACCTGTAAACCCAGAACTGGGAGGCAGAGGCAGGAATATTGCTGCAAATTCAGGGCCAGCCTGGGCTACATAGTGAGCTCAAGGCCATTCTGGACTGCATAGCAAGACTCTGCTTGGGGGGAGGGGCGGGTTAGGTTCCTCAGTATGTAAAGACATGTAAAGGGTCTTCTTTTGTTTGCAGTGCTGGGGATCAGACCTAAGGCCTGACACATGCTAAGCA
The DNA here is from genome assembly GCA_004027295.1 of Dolichotis patagonum. Taxonomy (NCBI): domain Eukaryota; kingdom Metazoa; phylum Chordata; class Mammalia; order Rodentia; family Caviidae; genus Dolichotis; species Dolichotis patagonum. Next base: position 55,928 of record PVJX010009601.1, on the reverse strand, counting down.
GCACGCTACAACTGAGCTATGTCCCTTGCTCCAAAGATATTTTTTTCCTATTTGGGGTTGAACATGGGCCTTTGCACTAAGATGATACAGAACTTATTAAATAGAATTTCTCCTTAATAACTTCAGTGAAATTCACTCAAAGAATAAAACAAAAATGTTATTCTGTTTCTGCTTGGATAATCAAATGCCTCAAAGAGAAAAGAGAAAATCCCAGTTCTTCTGTTTGAAAACTTCAACCACAAGGACTCAGAAAGAATGCTAGGCCTAGTGGCACTAATCCCTGGCACTTTGGGAGGCTGAGGCAGGAGAATGCAACTTCTAGCCCAGCAATTTAGTGACTTAGTGAGAGAACTCCAACCCCCCCAATTTTTTTTTTTTAAGTGCTGGAGGTGTAGCTCTGTGTCAAGGTCACGGGTGCCATCTCTGGTACCCTTAAAAACAGAGAGAGAGTAATAGAAGAATGCTGCTTTTTTCAACAAGATATTGAAGATGCCTTTAGGGAAGGCAGAGGATACTTTTAGCAATAAGCCATTGTGCTCCTGATGACTTTGTAATGTGAGGGTCGAGACACCCGCCACGTGAAGGAAGACACCAACAGACACCTTCTCATGCAATAAGCATGGGGTCTTTATTATCCAAGCATGCGTGGGGCTCACTGACCACGCAGGAACAGAGAGCCCCGAGCTAAGCATGGGCGGGGTTTTTAAGCTATTGAACAAAGGAAGGAGGAGACCTTGCAAGCGCGGGTACAGAAGCAGATGGCATTGGTTGGTTTGAATGGCAATCCTGTATTCATTGGGGAGAGTATCCATAGGGTGAGGGTCCGAGACCGGGGTAGTGGACGCTGCCTAATAAGGGCAGTAGATGCTCTGGAAAGGCTCAAGTTGTAAATTCCTTAGTCAAGGGGGGGGGCGGTTTCCATCTCGTGACCCAGTTTTCCCCACCCAGGTACCCAGTTCCGTCTTTGGGCAACTTTAGATTTCAACAGGCCGTGTACAAACAGTTCAAATAGTACAAATCATACATTACTAACAGGAAATATTTCCTTTACAGTAAGAAACACATCTTGAAATTAAAGATTTCATGATGAGTAAGTCCTAGATTGGTTTGGAGCTCTTAGATTGTTTCTTTTTGCTGTCCCCTACGACCTTGTTAAATAAACCAAGGACGCATGTGCCAGCTCTTAAACACCGCAGTGATCTTCCCTGGGAAGGTCCACAGCCCGCTTGTGTCCACTACCTCAGTCCTGCACCTTCTTGGTCCGGGCGGGCAGCAGCTTCATTTTCCAGCTCATCACACTTGGCCCTGCAAATGGACACCACTTCTGGAGACCAGTAAAATCTCTTTCTCCCTCGGGGACTCTGCTGCAGCAGTTGTTCTGGGACATTAATGGATGTCCTAAACCGGCTGGTGTTTTCTAAAGCAATGACACTTCAAGGTCATATCCTTAAAATCAGGCAGGTTCAATATAACGACTGCAAAAACCCATCCTCTGCAGCATACAGACGTTCCAGGCAACATCCATCATTCATATTGCGGCTTTTTCCAGCACTGAGCATGATGGGCATTCCCATGTTAGAGGCATTTAAAAATCAACAAATCAATTTCTAGTGAGAAGCCTTGTGCATGAGTGAGACCAAGTGTTCAATCAGCACCCAATGCTTACTCAGGCCACGGCAGGGGAAGGATCCTAGAAATATAGTTCATGTGAAAAAATTGGTCAGGATTCCATGACTTCTCAAACCACGTGCTCCAAATTCAAATTATTTATTTATTTATTGCAGCTTTTTTTTAAAAAGACAAGATCTCGCTATGTAATTCAAACTGGCCTTGAACTCACTCTTTAGTCTCAAATTTGAAGTGAAAAACCTCCCGAGTGTTGGGATTATAGGTGTGTACCACCACACCTGGCAAAAATAAATAAATAAACTTCTAATCCCTACCAAACTTCTCAAGATCACCAGCTTTTTGTCTGAAATGTCCAGTAAAGTATTTTCACTATTTTATGTGTCTTGTCCAGGGGTCTGAATTGCTCAGTAATCTAGTGAGTTTTTTTTTTTAACCAGGAATCAAACTCAGGACCTTGTGCTTGCTGGGCAGGCGCTTAGGCCGCGGAGCTGCATCCCCAGCCCCTGCTCAGTGAATCTAAATGAATACATGCACTGTGGACATGGATATGATTTTAAAAATTAAAAGGGAAATGTCTAGAATGAAGGGAAAAGAAAATACAATTTGGAATTAGAAGGAATGTGCCCAAAACATTGTGTGGTAAATCATAGAAAGTTATTCCAGAAGCAGGGAATGGTGGTTCATGCCTGCAAGTTCAGTTACTGGGGAGGCAGAGGTAGGAGACTGTAAGTTGGAGGCCAGCCTGGGCAATTTAGCACCTTAGTGAGCCCTTGCCTCAAAATGTAAGAGGAAAAAGAAGAAAGGGGAGGGACTGGAAATGCAGCTTAGTACAAAAGTCCTGAGTTCGATGCTACCAAAAATTTTTTTACACTATGACTCGTTATTTTGGCAGTAAATGTTATTCCCAGCTGAGCCAAATAGCACACAGTATTACCTTCATCTATTTGCAATCCATCTCAGGACCTTCACTGGGTGCCTGGAAACACAGGGTGCACCGACCGGATATGTATATATATATTCCTATATGTCTGCTGTGCTGTCAGAGAGCACAGTACCAGAGCAACGCTGTCCTTCCGTGTTTTATGCCTGGGGCCTCTTGTGCATTACAACTCTTGTGCTTTGGAGCTATTACTAAATAAGCCAAACATACCGGCGTTAATCTGAAGGCTAAAACAGCTGCTCGAGTGATGAACAGGCAGACCAAGCATACAGCACGCAGACGCTGACACAGCGTGACTTACATCTCAGCGTGCTGCTACTCAGGGTGCCAGGCCATTCAGAATGCATGACTTGTCTATTTGCAGATTTCTCTTTTTAGAATTTCAGTCCCTGGTTGAACGTGGGTAATGAAAATCTTGCAAAGGCAGCTGCCAGTCGTGGGGGACAACGGTGGTAACCACCCCGTACATTTCCTGTGTGCAGCGATCACCCCAAGACTTCTGCCAGATTTCTGGGATATAAACATCGGCATGTGCCCTTACTTTCCTGGACCCAGGACTTCCATTTCCTTTTAACCTTTCTTTTATAAAGTGAAACATCTTCCCTAAGCTTTCTAAGAAAGGACCCATGAGCGAAAGTGTGTGTGTGTGTGTGTAGCTGGGGGAGGCATAACAGTGAGGTCTAGATTGAAGGTTTCTTTTCTCCTATTTTCTCATTATTTGTCCTTATGTTTTGCTAAGTGATTTACCCAACATCCCCTTCCATTCTTCCTACTGTGCCTTTCTTTTGTTTTTCTGGGACACAATCTTGCTATGTAGTCTAGACTGGCTCAAACTTATGGTACTCTTGCCTCAGCCTCTTGAGTGCTAGGAATTACAAGCTTTGTTATTTTTAAAAATTTTTTGCTGTCAGCCCACTCAGAGGACCCAAGGGAGGTTTTCAAGGACGAGGTCCCAAGATTACATGTGTAATACATAAGCACCAACAGCAGGTGGCATGGAGCAGAGCAGAGCAGAGCACAAGGGACCTGGCTGTGTGTTCGTCCTATAAGAAGCATGCGGGTTATCTCACAGCTACATTCTTACACAGTGCCGTCACCAGTGCATGCATGTTCACTCGTGCTGTCATGGTTACATCACTCTGTCCCACTGTGTGCCTGCACTAGAGGAGCGGGGTCACATCCTCAGGTGTCCTTAGACACCCCTGAGCTTTGAAAATGTCTGAGTGGTTCCGCACATTGCATTGTTTTTCAGTGCCAGGACTGAAACCACTAAGTCCCCAGCCTTTTTACCTTTTTTATGGAGAGAGCGAAGTTGCTAAGTTGTCCTGGGTGCTCTCCGTTTATGAGCCTCCTGACTCTGCTTCCCAGAGTGCTGAGACTCCAGGTGTGTCCCTGGCTGCGGTCATATGTCATTTCCAAGAGCTGCTTGTTTTATAGCCCCCTGTACTTGTTTTGTGAATTCAAGATCTTCTAGTATATTCCAAAAGACTTAGTTTTCTAAGTTTTCTGCTCCACGCCTATTTTTTCTTTTTTCTTGCTTTGATCGCTGTGTGTGTTAGATCTCCTCTCAATCATTAATGATCTCCGTTTGAGGGGCTGGTGCCCACCTTGGCAAGTGCTGCCCAGGTTGGCGGTGAGAGTGAGAGTCAACTGCTCCTTGTAAAATCTTCCTCCAGGTGTATTAATTTCCTCCCCACTCCACACTTCTAAAAGAACAGAAAGCCTAATCTCCTGAGCCTTTCTTTCTAGGTTGTGGAGGTGGAATTGTCTTGATTTTTATCAGTTTCCTCACTCTTCAGTAGGAGGTCACTCCAGTATATGGGTCTAAATCAGTTGACATTTGACTGTCAGTCAACAAAAAATTTTGTGGAAGCTGTGTGTGGTGGCGCGCGCCTATAATCTCAGCCCTTAGGAGGCTGAGGCAGGAGGATCATTGAGAGTTCCAAGCCAGCCTGGCTATGTAATGAGTTCACGGTCAGGATGAACTGCATAGGGAGACCCTGTCTCCAAATAAAAACAAAAGCAAACACACAAACAAAAGAAGGAACAAAAGGGGCTGGTGGGTGTAGCTCAGATCTCTCTGGGTTCAATTTCCAGGACTCAAAAACAAACCCCAGAAGTTTTCAGTCATGAAGGGTAGTACAGGGGAATCAGATTTGGGACGTGAATAAAGTGAAAACATCTCGAAACGTCTGGTAAGCGGTCTGCATCCCGCTTGCGTGTAAGGCTTCGTCCCCTTGCTCCCTGAACACCTCAAGAAACACACAAGGGTAAGGGAGACAAATGTGCGCCAGCTCCAGTCCTCGCATCCGCAGCAGGGTTCTCTCGGATTATCGAATTTTTGCAAAACCCAAGGAGCGGGGCGGGGCGGGGCGGGGCGGGGCGGGGCGCCCGCGCGCTGTGGGCGGAGCCTGAGTGCCGACGCGCGCACGTGAGTGGGCGGGGTGTACAGCCGCGCCGCTCTTCCCCTAGAGGCCCCAAGCGCACGGAGCAGGGAGGGACTGGGGGCATGGGCGTGGCCTCCCGTCGCGTGCTGGTGGGGCGGGGCGACCGGCGGAGGCCAGGCCTTGCGCACGCGCCCTAGGGCCGCGGGCGCCGCACGCTTCTCTGGAGCCCCAGCTGCGCCCGCCCTTCCCACCGGAGAGCCCTGCGCGGTGCGCCGAGGAGTGAGAGCTTCGCCTTATCCAGGGAAGCCCTGAGGACCGATTTCTCGGGCTGGGTGGGAAGCGATGGGTAAATCAGGAAAGCAGTAACAGCCTGACGTGTCGTTACACTCCCGTAATCCCAGCAGCTGGGGAGCTGAGCAGGAGGAGTGCGGATTGAAGCCCAGCCTGGATGATTTAGCCACTCAGCGAGACCCTGCCACAAAAATTAAAAATTAAAAGGGCTGAGGCTGTACCTCAGTGAAAAGCTAGGTTCAATCCCAGTACCAGAGGGGAAAAGGGATAGCGATACTCAGGATACCATCCGCACAGCTAGGACCACACTTCTCCCTGCCCCGGGAGCGGTTTTCGGTATTTGGTGCTTGCCTTTTTGTTGTTGTTAGTACACTTTTGTGATACCGCCTCTTGATCCTTTTTACTCCTTTTTTAAGGAGGAAGATACTTTGTATGTCTGATTTAACTGATTTGTTTCCAATGAAAACAATCGGGGATGTAGGCGCATAGTCGTACGGGTTTTGTGCGCAGCTGCGTGTATATTGAAAAGTTGGAAGCTACTAAAATGACCAGCAGCAGGCGATCGATTGTAAATCATCGCGATCCTGTAAGTGGGCTGTAATGCGCACATTTAAAGTCATCCTACAGGAGCATACTCGGGAGCCACCGAAGATGCGCACTGCCAATTGAGTGGGGGAGGGGAGCACTTTACGAAACACTTTTTGATTTTCAAAAACCTCAAGTAGCCGTGAAGCGGGCAGCGCGCAGGGAACTGTCAGCTCCAGGGGGCTGCGCACGCTTTTATTGTTTGTTTTCTTTTTCTTTTTCTTTTTTTTTTTTTTTTTTTTTTTTTTTTTTTTTTTTTTTTTTTTTTTTTTTGTACTGGAGATTGAAGCTGGGGTTTTCACACTGAGCTACATCCCTACCTCTTTTTCATTTTCTGTTTTGA
>PVJX010009601.1:0-49653 GCA_004027295.1 Dolichotis patagonum | reverse complement strand
CTTCCGTTCCCGGGCCAGGGCAGGGCTGTGGGCTCTCCATGCTATGCCCCTCTCAGCGGCCGTTTCCAAAGGGTGTGGGCCCCTGGAATCGATCGCAGACTATGAGGCCAGCTAAATGCTCTCCGACTTCGCACACTGATAGGCCTGAAAGGGTTCAGATGGCTCCTCTGTCCCTGGGGGCCTCCGCCGCGGTGACCTTTTGCGTCCTCTCCCGGAGTCTTTCAGGGCCGTGACTGGGGACAGAGCTATGCCCCCTCCTGGACACGGCTCGGCTGGCGGGGAGACCGACCGATCCCACGTGGACCAGCAGACCGCACGAGGGAACCCCCGCCTCAGGCCTCAGGACGTCTGTTCTGGGTCCGGGATCCGCGATCTCCCCAGAGCCTCGTGCGCTCCCCGCACAGGCAGGGCGCCTGGTTCCGTAGGTCTCCATCTCCACTGCCGTGCTGGAGGCGCTGGCGACAGCAGGAAAGTGGCCTTTGCCGAGTTACCCCAGTCAGTGTCCTTCGGCTTTGAACCCACAGGGAAGGGAGCCAAAGTTAACCAAAATTCACCCACCTTGCACATTTTGTTCACAGACTCTGAGGTGATAATAATAAAATCCAACCTAATTTGCTACAGAAGGAATCTGAAACCCACTGGAGTGGCAGGCCAGCCTTGGGTGGCAGGAGAGCTTTCTGTCTGGAGAACGGCAGTCTCCGCCTGGCTTGAGGTCCATACAAGCTCACTACAGATACATCCCAGGCTGACCGAGGGCAACGAAGTCAGAGAAAGGAAGGGAGGAACAAAAAAGAGGGAAGGGAGAGAGAAAAAGACAGACAATAGATGTATATCTAATATATGGAGGGTTAAGATTCTTTTTGATTTAGCGATTTAGCATTGTAAGATTTTTTTCCAGCGTCATGCAGGTTCTCACAAATGTAGAAGCCAGGTGTGGGGGCACCAGCGATAAGCCTAGCACTTGGGAGGCTGAAGTAGGAGGGTCACTGGGAGTTTGAGGCCAGCATGGGTACCTGGCGAGTTCAAGACCAATGTGAACTATACAGTAAAACCCTGTCTCAAAAAACAAAACGAAAATCGGAACAACAACAAAAAAATCCAGCATGGTTTTGTGAACATCTACGTTTAATAGATGCCCTGTACTCAATTGTATCAATAAAACCCGCCATTGAACATTTAGGGTCTTAGTCTTCATTATCCAAAAAATGATACTGCCAAGAACATTTTGTTCATGAATCTTTAAATTTCAGGCTCTCCTAAGCGTGGTTCTTAGAACTGCAACTTCCAGGTTCAGGACTCCGATTGAGCCATCATGCCAGCCCTCCCTGCTTCCTCCAGGGTGTCCTTTTACCTTGCTTCTTCCTCCTCCTGATGGGCCGAGCTTCCCTGCTCACTGAAGGGGCACCATCTGTCCCGCAGCACCCTCACTTCTTTCCCTTACTGGGGAGTTTGAGAATTGCTTGAGTACCTGCAAGTGACACGTCCCTGTGGAGCCCGAAGGCTCAGATGGGGCATTCTCCCCTGGGTGTTGGGGTTGAACCGGGATAGACATAGCCTCCCTCTCCTCTTTTTCCTCCATCTTCATTTTTAAAAAGTATTTTCTATTTACTTTATTTTTGGTACCAGAAATCAAACTCACAACCTCATGCTTGCCAGGCAGGCGCTGTGCTGCTGAGCTATATCCCTGGTCCCCCTCCCACCATAAGCCGCCACCAAGCACCGAGCAGTGTGCACACTGTTGGCTGGAGGTTCCCACCCATCTTGCTTCCTACCCGACACCCCTGTTACTGGGGTTTTGGGGTCCTGGTGTCTCCTCCTGGAAGTGGTTTCTAGATTTTTTTTCTGTCCTGAGCAAAAGAATTGGTCAAGACAAGTGCAAATGGTAACATTTTATTAAAGGTGGGGAAAGAATCAGCCTCTGCAGAGCAAGTTTGGGCCAAGTAAAAGTAGGAAAAGAAACTTGCCCTACAGCATAAGGGTGAGCCAGCATGCAAGAGAACACAGTGGCAAAAACTCACTGTGGACTGTGCTCTTTGTTTCACGCCTTCCTCAGGCTGACGTCGGGTCTGTGCCATCCTAAGAAAAACCTGCTTTTCTAGAGAAGTCCAGGTACAGGGCTTTGGCAACTATTTTGCACGTGTCCTGAGATTTTGCAAGTAACAGGTCATGCCTATTCCCCACCCCCCCAGTTTCCCCACTGACTGATCTCCTGTCTCATTTCTACTTCACTATGCATAACCTGGCAGACCTCTGGCTCTGAGATCTTTCTGTGCCTGTTTGGAGGAAAACAAGATACATAAGCTGCTAGCATGGGGTAGAAGATCAGGGTTGTTGTTGCTTTCTTGTCCCCAGTACTGGGGATTAAACCCAGGCCTTCACACTAAGCCCTTTTAAAAAATTTTTATTGTTTATTTTTAAGGTTTTTTAAAAAATTTTTAGATTCTCACTAAATTACTCAGGCTGGGCTTGAATTTGCTATCCTGCCTCAGCCTCCCATAGTGCTGAGATGACAGCCGTGTTTATACTGTCCTTCCTTTTGTGCAGTTACATACACCTTGTTTTCTCATTTGTTCTTTGTGTCTTTGTCTTTCCCCTCATCAGGCTGTCAGGTGCCCTAAGTGGCAGCTGTCACTGTTACTTAGGGACATTTTGGGTTCACAACAATGGCAACAAAATCATCTATTCATTCAACAAACATTTATTGAGCCACCTATTACATAGAAACTAGGATACTTTGGGAAGCTGAGGCAGAAAGATTATAAATTCAAGCCTAGCCCAAGCTATTTAGGAAGACCCATCTCAGAATAAAAGCTGGGCATGGTGGAGTATGCCTTTAATCCTGACACTCAGAAAGGAAGGCAGGAGGATAAGAGAGAGTTTGAGGCCAACCTGGCCCACACAGCCTAATCCTGTCTCAAAAAACATGAAAGAAACTGAGCGTGGTGACACACACTTGTGATCCCAGCACTCAGGAGGATGAGGCAAGAGTGTCATTGTAAATTCCAGGCTAGCCTGGGCTACAGAGTGACTTCAAGCTAGCCTGAACTTAACAGTGAAACCTTGTCTCAAAAATAAAACAAACAAAACCATGAAAGGGCCAGCCTAAGCTATACAGGGAGTTCAAGGCCAGCCTGAATTACGGAGTGAGACCTGGTACCAAAACAAGAAGAAAAAAATGGGAAGGAGGGATGTAGCGCAGGGCATAGGCCCTGAGTTCCAGCCCCAGTACTGGGGGGGGCGGGGGCGGGGAATAACAGTTTTTGAACATCTACTTTAAGCAACTGACATATTATCTTTCTTTTAGTAAATCGTTGATAGTATGGGTATTTCCTAAAACTGTGGCTTAAAATCAATCTTTGTGTTCTCTGGGTCAAATAGGCACTGAAACATGAAACCCTTTATATGCAGTACTTTTATTTTAAAAATAAATTTAATTAAAAAAATTTGGAAACAGGGTCTCACTTTGTATTTCAGACTGGCTTTAAACTGAGGGCCACCCTCCTGCCTTGCCCTGTGCAGCAACATGCTCTGCTGCGAGGTGTACAATTTTATTTATTTTTATTTTTTTTTTGGTACCAGGGATCGAACTCACGACCTCGCGCTTGCCAGGCAGGCGCTTAAGCCACTGAGCTAAATCCCCGGCCCTGAGGTGTACAATTTTAAATAGACTATAATGACAATGGTAGAATCTGGTTTGAAATGAGAAAAGAAACATAACTCGCCAAGTGAGGAAGCATGAACGCCAATGGTAGATGATTCTTTTAAGCCATTTAGCAAACAGTCATGAGTGAGTTAAGCCTATGCCCAGGGATGAAAGCAGGAGTAGCCATAAGTAAATACTCTACTGTGTGCACCCGCCAAAGGAGCAGACCTCTCCTTGATGTCCTCCGCCACCCCCCCACCCCGTTTTCACAGCGGGAATCATTCGGAAACTGCGCCTTGCACGGTGGCTGTGCGTGAGGCGCAGACCGCAGCTCACTGCGTGGCACAGCCAGGGGCGGGGCTCCTGCAGCGCTCAGCCAATCAAAGCGGGGCTTCTGCCGTCAGGGGCGTGTCCCCGTGCGCAGGAGGCGGGGCTGCAATGGCGCGAGACCCAGACGGCAGGTGAGCTGACTGCTCTCGGCACATGACAGGAGCAGCGTCGCCCAGTGTTTGTCCTTCATGATGGGGCTTATTTCACTCAACTAGACGTCTTCAGGGTTCATCCATGTAGTTGCACAAATTAAACCTCTTACTTTTATTGTTTACTTTTCCTTCTTTTTAAAGAATTTTACCCCGCATTTAGGCAGGAGGATCATGGCCAACCTGGGTTACACAGCAAGACGGTCTCAAAAAAAAAAAAAAAAAAAAAAAAGAGAAAAAGGTCAAATTTGATCCTAAAACTACTGCTTATTTTTACTAGTTCTTAAAAATAACGCATAGCTGCATAGATACCAAGCAAGACACACCTGAAAGCAAAAAGAGGAACACAACACCTTGAACACTGAGCTACAGTCCCAGCCCTTTTTGACTTTTTAAGTTTTTGGACAGCATCTTGCTGAGTAAGGCATTACATTGCCCAGATTGGGCTCGAACTTGGGACCTTTCTGCCTCCACCTTCCAGAGTGCCAGGATTACAAACTGCACCACCTGGCTTGGAACACAGCATTTTTAAATTTGTAAAAGTCAGGAACAGAACACATACTGCCTGTATATTTTTTCTTGATAGGATACTGCTTTTCAATAAAGTACTGTGCTAGGAAAAAAAAAATCTTGTAGATCTACAGAACTTTACTTAATGTTAAATAAAGCACAAAAATTCGTACATTTTAATGGTTTAGTTAAAGAAACTTAAGATGCGGCCCGAGGAGCAGGGAACGCTGGGAACCAGGACGCTGGCGGGGCTCACACCCTCCTTTCGTTGGGAGTGGGGCTTCCTATGGGCTCCTGGAATCTGATTGGCTCCTCGCCCACCTTCTATCTGGCCTTGGGTTTCTCCCGGTCACATGCACTTAGAACTTTTCCTATCATTTGATACAGGCTGGGATCATGGGTGGGGGGTTTAGTAGCCTGAAGTAAAGGCAGATTTTAGTTTCTTTGCCTTTGTCTTTCTGATTGCCTGAGGCAGAGGGCACTGCCTTTAGTCTCTCCCCAAGGAAGCGCTAGGAGGCCTGTATCCTATCTTTTTCTTACCTACAGGACCCCTGTCTCTACACTCCTATAATCCCAGCACGTAGGAGGCTGAGGCAGGAGGATTGCCAGGAGTTTGAGGCCAGCCTGGACTACATAGTGAGTTCAAGTGCAGCCTAAACTACACAGTGAGGCTCTGTCTCAAAAATGAACTAGTTAAAAAGAAGCTTTCTGAGTTGTGAGTGGCAGCTGTTGTGGCTCAGCAGCAGGCACAGTGTAGGAAACATCTGGAATCAGCCGGGAGATTCTGGTCACTGTGCATTTACAGGCTGGTTCTCTGGGGATAATTTAGCCTTGTCTGTTGGTTTCTGCTGGCTTTTGGTGAGATCAGGTGCATGCAAAGATGAGCCCCAGGTCTGAATGACATAGAGGTGAACTCCAGTGGAAAATCTGTTTCAACCGGGCAGGTGGCTCACAACTGTAATCGCAGCATGTGGGAGGCTGAGGTAGGAGGCTAAAGCCACTGTGAGTTCAAGGCCAGCCAGAGCTACATAAATGAGTTGAAGGCAGCCTGCACTACATAGCAAGACCCTGTCTAGAAAGAAAGAAAGAAGACAAGACAAGACAGATTCATGCAGTGTGGGACAGAACTACTCAAAGGTGGAGACAGAAAGATGTACCGCGAGAACTACTGGTTGAAAGTTGACACACTCAGGGGAAGACGTCCACTTGGACTCACAGTTTCAGAGCTTTCACCATAGCCGCTGGCCCCAGGACAGAAACAGCCTGGAGGAAGGGCCTGGACGGTAGAGAGCTGCTCACTGCAGGGCGGCCGGGAAGCAGAGGGAGAAGGAAGGAGCCAGGCAGAGAGGCGCGTTCTTCCAGCTCTCTCCCAAAGGACTGCCCCTCCCACAGGACAGTCTCCCAACACGTTTAGCTATCAATTCATCAACGGACTGAGCAACTGATGAGTGAGTATAACACTGGCAAGATCAGGCGGCGCCTTCCAAATGCCCAACCTCTGAATGCATGGTGTTTGGGGGGACACTTTATGTCTAAGACAAATGTCCTACCCCCACCCCCAAAGACTCAAGACTCTATGCAAAATGCATTTTGTCTGAGAGGCAAGAAAGTCTTAACCGTTTCACCACTGCTGAAAAGTCCAAGTCCCAAGTCTCCTCTGGGCTCAAGGTCAACTAAATAATGAGCACCACTTCCTGGCTCCAGGGTGTCCAGCACCCTCCCAAGGGTGTGCTGGCTGTATACCAGGGCGCCCTCACTTTCCTCTTGTGGTCTCGCCACTCCAGGGGAGTGTGGGGACTTATTTTCCCGGAGATCACAGCCTTAGCCTTGCCTTCCAGGGTTCCCAGCTTTGACCCTGCAGGTATCCCACTGCTGCAGGTCATGGGGCGACAGATGCTTCAGCCACGATCTCTTTGAATAATGTAGAAAATTGTGGTTTCCTCTGAAAGATCCTCATGCCTTATGGAAATGATCAATATGGGAGACATCTCACTGTATGTATGCCGATACACACATGTACATGCACATATGTACTGTATATATATTTCTCTTCTTGTATTATGGATCAAGCCCAGGGCCTCACACAGGCTTGCAAGTCCTTCTACCATGAGCTATATCCCTAGCCATTTCTTTTTTAAGCTTTGAGTCAGTCTTGTGAAATTATATAGACTAGCCTCAAACTTGCTATCCTCCTGCCTCAGCTTCCTGAGTGGATGGGATTACAGATGTGTACTGTCACATTGGACTTCATATTATAAATGCTTTATCTTTCAAAATAGTAATGGTTATTCTAATATTGGTCTGTCAACAACGACAGAAATATCCATGATAAGATATTCTGTTATCATAGTACCTAATACCTATGGAAAGAATTCGATGTACATATTTGTCCTCCTGAACTTCGGGTAGGGTTTGTAACAGGTCATTGAATGCCCTACTGGTCAAGGAATTCTAAAAGCACTTATGTTATGGCTTGTGTCTAGGTGTCCCCCGAGAGCCTCATGCAGTCGTAGGTGGCTGCATCTAGAGAGTGTGATGCTGGGATTGATTCGTGGTGCAATGCTAGGGTCAAGGGCACTGAGATTAATGGTGAGAGTGCTACCCACCCTAAGTAGCCTGGACGAGATAAAGGGGGGCAGAAAGGTGCTGTTAAGGTCTCTTGCTTGTTTTGCTACCTTCTGCTGCCAGGAACTGTTTCCCCTCTGATGCCACTCTGCCTTCGAGCTACCAATTATGGACGAACTTTGAGCTCTACAAACTTTGAGCTAAATAAACCTTTCCTCCTTAAACTTTGGGCGTTGGGTATTTTGTCTCTAAAGGAAACCTGGCCAAGTGTTGATTGTCTGTCTTAAGAATATAGCAAAAAAAAAAAAAAAAGAAAAAAGAAAGAAAGAACAGAGACAAGTATAGTATTCCATTGATGGCTGGGAAGTCAAAGTCTCTGGATGGGACCTCTCCACTCTCACAGCAGCCCCTATTTATTAGGTGTATACAGTAATAGGTGGGGCTAGTAAAGGGTTACAATTCACCAGAAGACTCAGACTCAAGAGGGCATAGGTGATCATATGCTAAGAAAGATCTCTTCCTTGCGTCCTTGCGTATAATCCTGAGATGACTCAAGAAGGCATAGATGATCTTATGCTTAGAAGAGTCAATGGGAAATTTCAGATGGGTGCTACCAATAATCCCAGACTTCCTTTTTATCCCACAGGGAAATATGCAAAATTAGCCATTGTGAATCTGTGGTCCCCAACAGTCTTGGCAATGAGAAGAGTAATTCAGACAACCTAAAACCTATCTAGTCAAAATTGGACCGGCCAGTAACAGGTGGTCCTGGACAGCATTTGTGGTCTGACCTCTACTACACTGTGAATGGTGGCTGATACCCTCCCTGGAGAAGCCTACTCTGATCTTATGCCCACTGCAGGCCCACTGCGGCCAGACATCTGCCGTGCTGATTGCTCTGTTCGCTGATTGGCAGCTTCCCTAGCTCTAAGACACCCTGAGGACTTGTTAAGATCCCCATCAATATCATGCTTGCCACTCTACTTGAAGGCTTACTTTTCTGGCGTTCAAATGTTGATTTTTACACATTATCTTTATTCTAATGCGTGGGCAGATAAAGAAAAAAGCATAAGCAGAGAAAGTACCTTACAGGAAGTTCTCTAAATTCCATCTGCTTTAACCTGGAGCAGCTGCAGAGATCTGTATTTCCAGCAGCCTGTTGTGCCCCACGGGGTCAGGCATTCCCAGTGACTGAACTGTGCTTCCTTCTAAAGGAACGGCTTTGTGACTCTGCAAGGTCACCTTGCTACTGAATTTCATCCACTGCTTTGTTGGGAGAAATCAAATAAGCAATGGTCCCCAAACTTTGTAAAAATTGCTGAGTCCCACCACCAGGCTTTCTGACTCAGCAGACAATGAGTAAGGCTAGAAAGTTTGCATTTTAATTAAGTAATTTGTCAGCCAGGTATGAATCCCAGCACTTAGGAGGCTGAAGCAAGAGGATTGCCTCAAGTTTGAGGCCAGTCTGGGTTACATATTGAGACTCTGACTCAAAAAAAATAAAAAGATATTGTTTTTCTTGGTACCAGGGATCAAACTCATGACCTCGAGCTTGCCAGGCAGGCGCTTAAGCCACTGAGCTAAATCCCCGGCACAAAAGTATATTATCAATGACTTTGACATAATTCTGATTCCCTTGTCAAGGAAATACTTATTAATATTGTCCACTATGTAAGTAGTCTCGTTGAAGTCTTATGACACCTTACAACGTAATTACCACATTATTCTATGGGTGAATTAAAAAACCAGTCATAAAACATTATATAATGAGGCAACACAGGATAAGTTTGCACAGCTTCAGAACCTGAACTGTTAGGCGTCGCTGCTTCTAGCAGTGTTCAGCCACCAGATTAGGCCAGTTTTAATTTCATTCTGCTTTGTATGGGTGACTGGGTGACTTGCTCCTACTTTCAGTCCTTTTTTTTTTTTTTCCTTTTGAGACGGGGCCTTGAACTTGCAGCAATTCTTCTGCCTCAGTCTCCCAAGTGCCTTTTTATTGTTATAAGCTTGCTCCAATTACCTTAAAAGTAGATAAAACACACATCTTTTTGAAATACATCTTTTTTTGTTTGTTTCTTGAGACAGCTTTTCTATAAAGTTCAGGCTGGTCCTGAACTCACTATGTATGTAACCCAGGCTGGCCTTGAACTCGGTGATCTTCCTGTCTCAGCCTCCCCAGTGCTGGTATCACAGGCATGTGCCACCACATCCTGCCTTTGAAACACATTTTAAAGAAACAAGTATGAGAACTTCAGGTAATTAGTCAACAAATATATTGCATTATGAACTGGCTATATTTCCCATATAAAAAACAAAGATATGGCCAAAAATGAAGATATGACCAAAACTTTAACAGGTCAGACTGAATGAACTGGTCCTCAAAAATTTCCAGTTGCATGTCTATAATCCCAGCACTTGGGAGGCTGAGGCAGGAGGACTGTCACAAGTTCAGGGTCTGGGCTTCACAGTGGGTCCAGGCCAGCCTGAACTATGTAGAAAGACTGTATCTCAAAATAAAATAAAATAAAATACAATTTAAAAAATTCCCAGTTGGTATGGGATGTATGACCCCAATAATATCGTGTTATTAAGGCATAAGGAGTAAATGACTATTGGAAAAGAACAGAAAAAAAAAACCACACAACTCCCTTTGCTGCTACTCAGGTTCAAATAATGAGTCAGTCAATAAGCTGAGTTATTCATAGTGGTTCCTAATGACCTGCTTTGATTTAAAAATGTTCAAACCCATAAACAGTAAAAAAAGTTTTAAATAACACATTGTGAACTAGCAAAGGAAGGCTGCCTAATTACCTAAGAGCCCAGATCTCTCCAAAAGACCACTGTTCTGACAGAACTAGAATTCAAACAGCCCCAAAAAACGGGGTACCCTCATTAGGGTACATTAGCCAGGCCTAGTGGGGCAGCACAGAACTCCAGAGGGGCAATCTGTCAAAATGTGATCCCAGGGAAGCCAGGGTCCTCACAGCGGGGAGCCCCACTGAGAAGGGAGGCAGGGTGTGGGGTGAAGAGGATCCCTGGTGTCAAAAGCACTCCGGGCCTGGAGGGGACACAGCCTCAGGGACACCTCATCTTCTCACTGCCCTTGGGTTTCTTGGGTGACATTTCAAAGTCTGCTGTCACACAGGAGAGCCAGCTTGAACAGCACCGGGGTGCGGCTCAGCTCAGAGGCAGGGTCCTGGCCTGGCTCGCACAAGGCCCTTAATTCAATCCCCAGGCCCACGGGATGGAGTGAACAGGAGAGTAATTCCAACCAGGATTCAGACTGAGCACCCTGGCTAGCGGGGAGGCGGCCCTTTCCACTCGGACAGATCCGGCTCTGTCCCTTAGGGACAGGTGACCTCCCCCACCGCTTCGTCTGTAAAGCAGCAAACCCAGGGCAGCATGATCTAGGCTAGCGCTCAGCAGACCTTGGCCGAGACCACTCACTGCACTCCTGGTTGCCCATCCAGTCCTGGGAGGACTCCTCCAGCAGAGGGCTTCTCCCTGCCCTCATGCTGTACTGCTGTGACAAAGTACTTACAAAGACCTGAACGAGAGTCCACTTTCTCAGAAATGAAATGAAGTTTAAAACCAGAGCAACATAAATAGGTTTATTTTTAGCCTTTGTTCACTTGGTTGCGATCTTTCTTCCCCAGTTGGCATAGGTCACAGATGGCACAGTGAATAAACAGCCAGTATTGTCTGGTGCTAAGCATGTTATCCGACATGTGTCCTGTGCTTGGGGTAGGGACACAGGGCTTAAGACAGATTCAAATAAAGACAAAACGTTAGTTCCTATCTGAAGCCTTAAGCACAGGACTAATAATCAAGCTGTAGCTCGTATAAATGAAAAACTCCATTCTATGAAGAAATTGAGCTCAGGATGGGCAGACATTATGCATCTGGGGGCCGTGTAAAAGCCTACTTCTCCTTTGCCTGGAAATCTAGGACTCTGCCTCGTCCCTGAACTGCAGGGACATCTGTGCCCTAAGGGGCAGACACCGAGGTTTGGAACCCTCAGGCCCCGTCACCTTAAGCCCTCACTGTCCCAGCTGAGAACTGTGGAAAGCATGTCCTCAAGAGTCCTCCTGCAGCCTGGTGGTTCGCAGGGCAGGTCACAACCATGGGACCCCATGATGCACCCACAACGAGGACCAGAGACAAAGTGTCCAAGCTCCGTCTTCACAGGGTCCCTTCGGAGGGCTAGCAGTCTTCGTGAACCTTCCGGTGGGAGTCGAGGGCCTCTTGATCGGAGAAGATCTTCCCACAGGTGCCGCAGGTGCCACCCTCGTCGTCCTTGTGCGAGCGCCGGACGTGGCTGTCATGGGCGGCGTGGGACGCGAAAGACTTGCCACAGTATTTGCACTTGAACGGCTTCTCCCCGGAGTGCTGCCTGATGTGTGTGCGGAGGATGCTGGAGGCGGTGAACTTCTGCAGGAGACAGGGAGCAGAAGAGACAACGTTCAGGGGTGGCCCCCAGAAGACGGGGTTCATTCCACTGGTACCGGATCACTTAGGCTGCCCTTTAGTCGGCTAGCTGGTGAATCTGGAGTTCAAGGCTATGGAACATTCACGGGCAACAGAGGCGCCTTTATTAAAAAGGACTGATTGCTACCCTGGACACCTTTGAGGAGCACTGGATGTGACTTTCACGGTTCTCCAGTGGCTGACATCACTGGGAACTCTAGTTTTAAAAATCGGACAGGAAGCCAGGTGTGGTGTCCCAGCACTTGGGAGGCTGAGGCAAATCTGAGACCAACCTGCGCCACAAAGTGAGCTCAAGGCCAGCCTGACCTGCCTAGCGAGACCCTGTCTCAAAAAGACAAAAAAACTGGCCCTGAAGCAAGGCCAGCAGATTGCTGTAGCTGCTGGTTTCAAACAGAAGCCTAAAGAGAATTCTTTCTGTGGTCTGATGGCCATTTCAGAACTTTGGAAATGTCATGGTCAATTCATCAGAAAGAAATAGTAGGTGAGTATGGCGGACTTTAGGGGACCTGAAGGGGAGAGACCCTGGCGCCTTGGGACCTGCACGGTGAGGTTGACTCAGGGTGCTGGGAGAACAAGGAGCTCCTTCCCTCTCTGGGGGCCGGCTGAGAGCATGGCTGACTTTCGGCGGCCTGAAAGAGAGAGACCCTGGTGCGTTGGGACCTGTACCATGCAGTTGACTTGGGGTGCCGGGAGAACAAGGAACTCCTCCCCTCTCTGGGGGGCGGCTGTGATCCGGCTGGTGGGCAGGCTGAGAATCAGACATCTCATGTCGTCCTGTCCCATGTCCCCCCACTTAGCAAGTGGGAGCCAGTGAACTACACATCTTGTGAAAAAATTGGCTATGGTATTTAGTATGAGCTCCCCATATGCAAAGATATGGACAACCATTTGGAAGAAAACAAGAGACAACATGACAGATAGTGAAGATCCCTGGTTGTATAGCTTTGAAATTTATGCTTTCTTAAGTCCCGTTCTGTTCTGTTTTGTTGTGTTTAATTTTACCTCCTTTAAAATAATATATATATATATATATATATATATATATATATATATATATGGGGAAAAGAAAGTGCTTTAAAGGATATAACTGCATGTATGTTTAAGTGTGTAAGATGGATGACCACATTACTGTTTTTGTTAGATTGTTTAACAGAACTGTTAACAGTCTCACTGTTTGAATGTCTACTTTGTGTGCTTTAATGTTGTAATTTGAACAACTATTTCCAAGAATGACAGTATGTAACTTACCAAGTGGCGATTTCTTAGTGTTTTTGTTTTGTTGTTCTTGTGGTTCTTTTATTTTTTTGTCTTTGGAATTCTGTATTGTTGCTACCCTTTTTCTGTTTTGTTTGGTTGTTTTCTTTTTTGTTTTTTCTCTTTAAATAAAATTTAAAAAAAAAAGACAAAAAAAAATCTGACAAAAACTTCCGGAACCAAAATGTAAACAAGCAATTGTGAACATACTCAAGACCACCTGCATTAGTAAAGGAGAGGCAAAAAAAAAAAAAAAAAAGGAAAAAAAAAAGCCAATGTCTTGTCACAGCTCACACCTCTAATCCCAGCACTGAGGAGACAGGCAGGAGGATTGCTGCCATTTCCAGGCCAGCCTGGCCTGCAAAGTGAATTCTAAGCCAGCCTGAACTACATAGTGAAACTGTCTCAAAAAGAAAAAAGAAATAAAGAAATAAAAGGAGTGGGCCAGAGATTTAGCTTAGCAGCACAGCGCCTGCCTGGCAAGCACAAGGTCCAGAGCTTGATTCCTGGTGCCCAAACAAACAACAATAAAGGAGAGCTGAATGGTGGCCAGGGTCTTTGCATAAGTCAATACCTTACTGGTTTCCTTTTTTTTTAAGTATAAAAGAGGTAATTATACACTGTGAGATAGTTGTATACCTATAGTCAGCTGTAAAAAATAACAGATTCTGGGCTGGGGATTTAGCTCAGTGGCATAAGTGCCTGCTCTGCAAGCGCACAGTCCTGTCTTCGATTCCCGATACCAAAATAAAAAAAATAAAAATAACGCATTCTGTACAACACAGCACCAGACCTCCCTCAGCGGTTGCATCTTACAGTGCCGGAGCCCAGGGTCAGACGCAGGGCTCCCCAGCGGTCCTTCTGTGAACAGAGCTCCTGGCCTGACGCGCTGCTTCAGCTGGGCCTGTTAGTTACTTTGTTCTCCACTTCTACAGCTTTGGCACGGCAACAACGCTATCTAAGTGGGACCACACGGCACGCGACCCTCTAGGATCTGCTTTTCCCACTCAGCGTAGCTCTCTGGGGAGTCGTGCTTAGCAGTTCGCTTCTCTCCATGCCGAGC
This sequence comes from Dolichotis patagonum, assembly GCA_004027295.1. NCBI lineage: Eukaryota > Metazoa > Chordata > Mammalia > Rodentia > Caviidae > Dolichotis > Dolichotis patagonum. The sequence goes on along the minus strand of PVJX010009601.1, from coordinate 35,651 downwards.
AGCGTTCAGCAATGAGTGTGACAGAATCACTGGGTTTCAGTGCTTATCTACTGAAGGACTTCTGCATTGCTTCCAGTTTGGGGCTATTATGAGCAAGGCTGCCATCAACATGGTCTACAGGTTTGTGTGAACATAAAAGCCTTCATTTTCCTGGGAAAGCGCTCCGGAGAGCCGCTGCAGGGTCTGAGGACAGGAGCAAGTTTGTTACCCTTATCTTTCTGAGATGAGGTCTCCATGTGTTCCCCAGGCCCAGGCCTCTGACTCACAACCCTCATACCTCATCTCCTGGGAACATGCAGGGCTGGTCTGCTGCCTCTGCACCTGGCCACGTGTAGTTTTCAAAGAAACTGCCCAACTATTTTCCACAGTAGCTATGAGTTTTAGATTCCTAGGTATTTTATTTGTTTTTATTGTTGTTTTGTTTGCTTTTACATATTTCTGGCCACATCTTCTCTTGCCCATATTGATAACCTTAGCTCTCATTTATTTCAATATAATTTTTGACTTTTGTCACTTGGTGGCATGTTAAAAATGTTATTTTTATTTTTTGACTCACTGGCAGTAATGGACAACATGAGAAGAATTTGAATGTAGGGCTGGGAGAGAACCAGCTGACAAAGTATCTGAGTAGCAGGATCCCTAGGACTGCCATGTGGAGAGGGGTCAGGTCACTGGACATAACAAAGACCCCCTGGGCATGCTCAGTACTCAGGCAAGGAATTGGAATCCAATGCATTAGCTAGAATGCCAGATCACCACATAACCTAGCTGGTCTCAATCTCCTCTTCAGAGCACCCTTCCCTGCCAGGTTAGCCAGAAGAGCAGGTGGGCATCAGAATTAGATCTCCAGAGACAGGATGGTTTGCGGGGTATTTTGTTGTTGCTCTTGAAATCCCATGGGATGGGACAGCAGCCCTCAGGAAAGACTACTTCTACCAAACCTCTGCTCACCTTTTTTTGATCTGTGCTGGGTTCCCATGGTGACTTATATTTCAGCCCTGTTTTATTAGCTGATTTTTTTTCTATAAGTATCAATTTCCCTAAGCCTAGTAGAATTAATGTTGCATTCCTATTTGGGAGGTTTAGCGCTCTACTAGGTAAGAACTTTCTGTAGGGCTGTTCTATAGTGATGGCATGTACTGGACCTGTGCTGTCCAGCCTAGTGGTCACTAGGAATGTGTGGCACACACCTGTAATCCTAGCACTCCGGGAAGTTGAGGCAGGAGGACTGCAGATTCTCATCCAGCCAACTTAGGGGCTTAGTGAGACCCCGTGTCAAAATGCAATATAAAAAAGGGCTGCGGCTGTAGCTCAGTGTGAAAGCCTTGTGCTGTCCCCCCGCCCCGTGGGCCCCTCTCACCTTTGCGCAGTACACACACTGGTAGGGTCTGTCTCCAGAGTGGACGCGCATGTGCTTGTTCAGGCTGGAAGACTGAGAGAAACATTTCCCACAGGTAGAACACTAAGGAGAAAAACAAGCAGAGCAGAGTTGAGCCGCAACGCCCTCCTGTAGCAGTAAGTCTGCTTCAGTATCACGACTCGTGGGGTGCGGCAGCCTCAGGTCTAAGACTCTGCAGGCTGACAGCAATTTAGTCAGCCCCTGGGTCCAAAGCAAGTAAAATAAAACAAAACACCTGGGGTGTAGCTCAGTGGCACAGCACTCTGTGCTAGCATGCACAATGCCCTGGGTTCAATTCACCAGAATGCCAAAAACAAAACAACAAACCCACAAAGGTTCTGTGCAGATTAAGCCCCATAAAGAACACTTCCAACAAGAAGAATGTAAAATGTAAGAATTTAAAATACACATCATTAAGGCACAAATTTCTTTCTCATAATTGGAATTCCTACCAAAAACCAAGTTTGCAAGAAAGCCACAGATAAAAGTATGGTGTGGTGTGGAGCACTGACAGTACAACGCTCTGAGCGACAGGTATTGTGATGGACTTGTAATCCCAGGACTCTTGAGAGGCTGAGACAGATTTGAAGTCCACAGCCTACACACCTTAGCAATTTAGGGAGACCTTATAAAATGAAGCGCTAGAAATGTAGCTCAGTGCAAAGGTCCTGGGTTCAATTCCTATCACTTAGGGGAAAAAAACAAAACCAGTAACCAAAAAAAAGCTTTCTGGAAAAAGCAAAGCCATAGAGAAGGAAAATTCTGAATTGGTACGTGAACTCGCTATAGTTATAACTCTTAAAGACTACGGGGATTTTTTTCTGACATTTTTAGTTTGTGTTCTTTTTGAAACTGACGTCATTTTTCAGGGACATTGGCCTTTGTTAATTTTCGCTGACTCTGAGTTCAATCTCCAGAACCAAAACCAAGACAAAAGCAATTTCTCTAAAGCCAAGCAAGGCGGTGCATGCCTATAATCCCAGCACTTCAGAGGTGGAGGCAAAAGGATTGTTCTGTGTTTGAGGCCAGCCTAGCCTACAAAGTGAGTTCAAGGCCAGCCTGAACTGCATAGTGAAATTCTTTTTTTTTTTTTGGTACCAGAGATTGAACTCATGACCCTGCACTTGCCCGGCAAGTGCTTGTGCTGCTAAGCCAAATCCCCAGGCCCTGCATAGTGAAATCCTGTCTCAAAAAAGATAAAACAGGGCTGGGGATTTAGCTCAGCGGCTTAAGCGCCTGCTTGGCAAGTGCAAGGTCATGAGTTCGATCCCCAGTACCAAAAAAAAAAAGACAAAACAAACACACAAACAAAACACCCCATTTCTCGAAAGCACATCTGCTTCACTTGTGTTTTCCTTCTACCCTGGCTTAATCATAAGTTGCCTCCCTGCCCCTGCATCAGTAGTGGTGAAGTCCAGCAGGGCATACGCTGGTCACAGGCAAGTACTCTGCCCACTGTGCCCCAGCGCTCTTCTGATAAAAGAGTGTGCCAGGACAGGCTGCAATCCTAGGTCTCCGGCTTGCTAAGCAAAGGCTCTACTGCTAAACTGAACCCTAAACGCAATGTCGACTAAGAAACCTCAGCTTAGGAAAGGGGAGAGAGCTAAGGGAAACTTTATGAATTTTACTGTTTGCAAGCAAGGGAAATAGGAGTGGTCCCACAGGGCCAGGAATCCAGAGGAACCTGTGAGTCTCAAGTCCTGCCCCTCTCTCTAACTCTGGCCAAGCTTGTTTTATCTTTCCTGCTCCAAGCTTGGCAAAAAGAGCCGGTGTCTGGAATGGCAGACCGTGTCTCCCAAGGTCATCAGCAGGGACAGCCCCCAGAGGCCTTGTGCTCCTAGACCAAACCTCAGCTTCCTCCTGGCCTACACCCACGTCTGTAACTACCAAATGCTCTGCTGGGGTGCAGTCCGTGTTAGAGTCCTGGCCAACAAACTGAGAAGCCAGAGCCAAACCTTTGCACCATCAAAAAGAGTAAGAGCGGGGCTTAGTGGTACAGGCCTGTAAGCGTAGCACTCCTAGCACTCAGGAGGCTGAGGCAAGAGATCAGTGTGAGCTTGAGGCCAGCCTGGGCTATATTGTGACACCTGTCTCCAACCCCTGCCCCCACCAAAAAAAAAAAGGATAGTTAGGTGCAGATAAGTGACTAAAAATTCCTGCATGACTTTTGGATACAGAGCAAAACCAGTTATCTAAGATCACAGGCAGCTGCCTGGAGGTACCTAAGATCACAGGCAACTGCTGCCTGGAGGGTCCTAACCCTGCACCCCTTTTAACACCTGCTGCCCGGCTCCAGACTAAATGGGAAAGGCCCTCTATTCCGTCACTCAGCTCCAGGCCATGTCTTCCGGGCCCCCTGGGTATCCCACACCCTGGGGGCTCCTCCCTCTCCCTGCACAGGGGCCCAGGCTGCAGCCCACCTGCCCCTCCTTCCTGCCCCAGCTCACCTTGTGCGGCCTGTGCTTCTCGTGAACATGGAGGACGTGGATCCGCAGGCGGTCCCGCTTCTCGAAGGACCGCTTGCACAGCGAACAGGGGAACTTCCTGTCACCCTGGTCAACACAGGGCGTATACTTGAGGTGCTTATCTCTGTAGTATTTGTAGGTGAACACCTTTCCACATCTCTCGCATCTGTAACCTTCTGTAGACTCTGTCAAAAATAGGGTGAGTGCCAGTGGGTTCCATGTCAGTTACCATCCCTCCTCCTCCCCCAGAACACTGTAAACAAAACCCAGCTGGGGTAGATGCCATAAGCCTCCAGTGTCGGTGTCGTTGTGCATACCCTTACACCAGCACTGGGAGGCTGAGGCAGGAGAATCACTACATGCGCTATACAGTGAGTTGAAGGCTAGCCTGAATGGTACAGTGAGACCCTGTCTCAGAAAAACAAGCCGGGCCTGGTGACCAGGCCTGTAACCCCAGCACTCAGGAGTTTGAGGCAGGAGGATGCCCACAGGTTTGAGGCCAGCCTGGGCCACATACTGAATTCAAGGCCAGCCTGAACTAGGTAGTGAGAACACCTGTCTCAAAATAATTTTTTAAAAAATGTTTAAAAAGGTTGTATTGTTGTTGTTTTGAGACAGGGCCTTGCTGCATGGCTCAGGCCGACCTTGAAGTCCCGTCCTCCTGCGTCAGCCTCCACAAATGCTGGGGTTACAGATGTGCAGTGCACCACACCCAGCTAAGGTAAGGATTTTATTTCGCTACTGCTGCTGCTTTTTTTTTTTTTTTTGGTGGTACTGCTGCATTCCTTGCCTTTTTGAGACAAGGTCTTGCTAACTTGCTAACTTGCCCAAGGCCTGCTCCAATTTTCCATTCTCCCCTGCCTCCCAGAGTGCTGGGAATACAGTCCTGCCCTACCACACCCAGGTAAGATAAGGATGCATTTAAGAAGTGTATCAATAATGCAGCTAGGATGGGTGGAGTGTGCCTGTAATCAGCAAGATGGTTGAGTTCAAGGCCAGCCTGGACTACAAACCAGGCCCTGTCTCAAAAAACTAAGAAGAATAATCCATGGTTACCTTAAAATTTAACACTTATTCACCCTTAGAAATATAGGCTGTTCTTTCTTTTTGTTTGCCCAAGTGGTTTGTTTAAGAAATCCTCCTTCCAGCCCAATTTAAGAATAGTTCACCCTTTTTTTCCCCCTAAATTACTGGGGCTTGAGTTCATGCCTTTGTACTAACCTACCCCCCCCTCTTTTACTTTGTATTTTGAGATAGGCTGCCCGGGCTGGCCTCTAACCCTCCTGTCTCAGTCTCCCAAGTAGGTGAGATTACAACCATCCACCATCACATGGGCGGCACTCAGTTCTTGGGCTTCCTGCCAGGCCTTCTTCTAAGGTTAGTCGATGGCAGTCTACCTCTTCCCACAGGAGCAGCTGCAGCCACACAGCTAGGACATTCGCGTTCAGGGGCAGAGTGAAAACAGTTTGGTGGTTACGTGGGGTCTACTAGGCTCGCAGACTGAGTCCTAACCGCACTGGGGATAGGGTCACTGAGGCCCTGAGACATAAAGGTACTCTTATCAGTGGAGGGGGAGGGGAAGTTAGAGTAGAGGTCTCAGGGCCAGAGGTGTCACTGGGGACAGGGCAGAGGACAGGGGCCACCTACAAAGAGCACCTCCTCCACCTAGGATACTCTGGATCCCAAGGCATGAAGAGGCTTCACTGAGACCTCATGGTCTGTCCCCGGAGGACAGGACCCAAGAGGGAGTCTATGCAAGAATCTGCAGATAAGAGATCTTTTCTGCATCAGGCCAGCAGGGCCTTTGTTACATCCCAGGCACGGTTAACAGGTGGCTGAGCAAATAAACCATTCATTAAGTAAATAACCAGGAGGGCTACCGGTCCCTGGCCTGCTTGCTGGTCTGTCACTTCATTGAGGTGCTTAATACACTCAGGGGCCCCTGCTGATGGATTCCTACTCAGAGCCAGTTTCCACTGGTCAGAAATACCTGGCCTCCTGCTTTTTGGACAGGGTCAGTGATTTTACAAACGAAAACCCTAAAGCACAGAAACTGACCGTTATCAGTTGGGCTTTAGCTGTCTGTTTCCTGTTCAGGTCTTTGGAAATATAGCTGAAGTTTCTCCTATTGCTTTTCTTGTTCCTCCTATCCTAGATCTTTTTTTAGCCAAAAAGCTTCCCAGCCCTGGTAATACTGATACTCTCTGGACCACAGCGGGGTATAATTAAGAGTTGTCTACAAGACGGTGGATCTCAAGCTGAGTAATTCTACCTTAACAATAAAGAGGTGCATTCCACACCTCCACACACGGCACTTGCACACTGCACTATACCCCACCCGCATGGAGTCCAGACCTGATGGGGAAGTCCTCTCACAAAATCTTAGGTCAAAACAAATCTTTTGGGAGAGCAGAGGAACTGAGAATTTAGATGTCTTATTGACTGAACCCAGCGCCTCTGCACTGAGCTACATCCCATCTCCTTTTGATTTTTAGGGTCTCCTTACGTTGCCCAGACTGGGTTCAAACTTGAAACTTGTAGTCCTCCTACATCAGCCTCCCAGAGTGCTGGAGTAACAAGCATGAAAGCCCAGGCCCTCAGATCTTTGCTAACATGGCCTGAAACTTTCCCATTGCTGCGGGGGAGGGCCCTCAGTGGTAGGGCATTTCTCTGGCATGAAAATACCCGGGGTTAGGCTGAGATCCCTAGCACCATAAAGACAAGCACAACAATCAGCTATAAGTCTTCCCAAAAAATTAGGTTGCTTACAAGTTCTCTTCCATACACTGTCCAAATCACACCTAACAGTGCTATAGGCACCCAATGTCACTTGCTTCAGACCAGAAGCACAAGTCACTTCGTGCTGGTTTTTGTGGAGACGCACCCTGCTTCTCGTTCTGACTGCGGTCTCACACCGTGTTAACAGCTTATCATGCCATGTCACACTGCGTTATTGACATGTTAAAGGCTGTGGACATTAATGGTTCAATACACACTGATAAAATAATCTCTCAAAGGGATGATAACATGTTGGGGTTAGTCAGTGTGTCTTTTTCTCAAATCCATTTCTATTTCAAGTGTAGTTGGTACATTTCTGAAAGTGACTACAGTTCTTACTTGTTCTGGCCCCAAGTGTGGGACAGAGAACCCCAGTCTACTCTCGTCCCACACCCATGCCACACAGAGCAGAGGACAGTTCACCCTACAACTCTCACAGCCCACCTTACTCACTCACTGTCGGAAGAAGCAATGGTGTCCTCCTAATCCCGGCAGGCCGCTGGCTGGCTCTGACTTCACTGCTCCCTGAGGCCAGCCCTCTCTCTCTCCCTTTCTACCTCCTCCTCTTCCTCTCATTCCTAAGCAGCTTTCCCCAGGTTAGCTGCAGTCTTTCTCCTTGGTTCAGTGCTTAGCACATGGGGTGTGTGTGTGGGGGGGATCTGTCTTGGTTTCAGGGCATTTCCTGCCTTGAGGGTGTCAGTCTAGCAGGAGACAGCAGGGAAACAAAGCACCATCCTGTCTGTCTCTGCAATTCACTGTTCTTTTACATAAGTAACAATGTCCTCTTATCTTCAGTTACATACATCCCAGTGATTTACACTTGTTCTACCTAGAAGGTTAGTTAGTAGCTCTCAGACAGAGCTTATTTAGAATGCAAATTCAAGGCCTGGGGATGCAGTTAGCCACAGAGCACTTGCCTTTAGGCCCTACAGCCCCAAGCACTGTGACTCCCACAAAAATCCATCCCAGAGGCTCAACCCAGTAATCCCCCAGCTCCACATTGCTCAGATGTGGTCTTGGGGCCAGCAGCAGCCTCCTCCGGAAGGGTACAGGAAGTGCAGTCTCTGACCCCACCTGAGTGAGAACTAGCATCTTTACACAAAGTCCTGGGTGTGCACAGGGCTCACGTCTGAGAGACTGAGAGACTCACTGTCTCAGACTCACCTAGGACCCACAGTAACCAATACATTGTATCCTCGCTATCTGGCATACACTGTAGGCATTTGAAAGAAACTGGTAAAACAAGGCTTAATGTTTACCAAATAAGTAACTGTCATTAATTAACTTATTTGTGATGCTAGGGATGGAAACCAGAACCTTTGTACTGGAGCTACATACAACCCTAGTCCTTTTATTATTTTTCATTTTGCAAGACGGTCTAAATTCCTAAATTGTCCAGGTGAGATTCAAATTTGTAATCCTCCTGCATCAGCCTCCCACAGTGCTGGAAATACAAGTTTATACCACCACACCTGGGTTCCCATCATTACTATCTAATTTTTTCTTTTCAGTGCTGGGGAAAAGCACCCAGCGGCATGTCCACGCTAGGCAAGTGCTCTACCACTGAACTATTCTCCCAGTGCACCTCCCAGCTGTAAAGCTGGTTTTCATTGAGTTTCCTGCTGCTAAAGTACAGTACTGCATTCACCATGTGAAAAACACTGCTCCAAGTGCTTTTCCTCACCTGCTGTGTTATTCTGAGCATGAAAAGAGGAGTCAAGACTGACTCACCCCAGGCAGAACAGACATCCACTTATTTAATTTCCTTTCATTTTATTCTCAAGAAGGGGAACTGGGTAGGACCGCTGGGGTAACCCTATGAATAGGAGCTTCAGCAGTCTGGGAAAGATGTGCAAGACATTTTCTTATAGGGCAGCCCTGCCCCAGGTCAGAGTTCCACCAGAAGGGAGGTGCTGTAGAGGAAGGTTATGGAGGAGCTTGGTCTCCCCAGGAGGCCTGGCCGGCAGGTGAGGAGGGCACTCACCTTCTGTGGGCTCTGCTGGCTGTGTGCCCTGCTCTGTGACCTGCAAGCTCAGGGGAACGTCCAGAAACTTCTCATAGCAGTCCCCGTACCACACCAGGAGCTCTTGGTTCTGGTAAATCTCTTTGCAGCTTTCATAAAATATCTGTCCTTGACACTGAACGGCAACCAAGTTCTGCTCCTTGGGGAAGCGGGCACAGTTGACGTAGGACATCCAGTTCCCTGCCTCTCTTCCATCTATAAAGTGGCTCAAGTGGCCGTCTTCAAAGATCTAAAGGAAATAAAACACTAAGTTTGGGTTTGTACGCTTTTCCCTAACCCACAGAACACATTTACTAAAAAGTATCATCAGAACTGTAGCTCAGTGGTAGTGTACTTTCCTAGCATGCCTGGGGCCCTAGCTTTGATCATCAGGACTACAAACAACACAACAACAACAAACAAACAAAAAAAAAGCAAATGAGAGAGAGAGAGAGAGAGAGAGGGGGGGGGGTGGGAATCATAACTAAAGGCTGGGCGTGTTTACAAAGCACCAGTGATCCCAGGTACTAGGGAGGGTAAGGCAGGAAGATCACTTGAGTTCAGGGATTGACAGCCAGTATGAGCAACATAGCAAGCCCTGGCCTTAAAAAAAAAAAGGTTATCTATAGAGTATGTACCAAATATACTTACCTATAAACCAGATGTCTGTATCATTACAAGTAGTACAGATACCTACTTAAACCTCAGTAAATTTATACTTTCTTTTTTCAGGTAGGGTCTCACCAAGTAGGCCAGGTAGCCTTTAATTTATGGTGATCCCCCAACCTCAGCCTCCCCAGGCATGCACCACCATGCCCTTAAGTATTGTGAATTGGGCCAGGGATTTAGCTCAGTGGCTTAAGCGCCTGCCTGGCAAGCGTGAGGTCGTGAGTTTGATCCCTGGTACCAAAAACAAAAAAAAAAAAAAAAAAAAAAGTATTGTGAATTTATTAAAGACCTCTCTACAGGTGATGCAACACTTTTTAAAGATGAATGCTTCTGCCAGGCATGGTGGCATACGCCTCTCTAATCCCAGTACTGAGGCTGCTGAGTTAGTTCCAGGTCAGCCTGGGATAGTGATTCAAGGCCAAACAGAGCTAGCAAAGTTAAACTCTGTCCCTAAAATACAAACCAAACCAAGAAATAAAACATGAATGTTTATATCATTTTCTCAATTCCCAAATTTTGTTAACATATGCTAATTTCATGAGCAAAGGTAAAAGAAATGAAGTTAATTTAATTCCATCACTTAAAGACACATTCCTCTAGACTAATGGAGCCACAATTTAATGCAGTATTTTCTCCACTGCAAACCTCAAACTAATGCTCCCAAGTAGCTGGGACACACATCCAGCTCTCTGATGTTTTATTATAAACAACCCCCTGATTAACATTTTCCACATAGCTCAAATTTCAGATTACTCCCAAAAACTACATTCCTATAACTGGAAATTCAGTGTCAAGGTGTTCTGAACCATTTAAGGTATCTGGTATATTCTAACAAATGGTGTTCTCCTGCAGATTAGTGTCTTAGGTATTGTCACTAGTTTGGAGCATGCCAGTACATAAAAATCCTTGGCTAACTTTGTAAGCAAATACTATGAAAGTCTAAAATTCGTTTTTATTCCTTTTAACAGACTTTCAACAACTGTGTATTTAAAGCATTTGGTTCTGTCTATAAATATAACAAAATGTATGAATTCTGTAAATGTATATTCTGTAAGTAATCTTCACAGGTTGAAATGACTTCAGGTATCTCAGAATAGACTTCATGCAAGGAACCTGATGCAGGAATCCTGACCAGGACTCTCCCAAAGTGACAGAACCAAGAGTTTCCCCCTCTGGCAGCCCTCCCCACTTCCAGCAAACCCACCTTACCTCCCACACCTGAGAATTGTCATTGTGGGTCTTCAGTTCACTGGCGCTGATCACTTTTCCTTCAAAGGGCCCAAACCTGATTCCTTTGGCAAGGAAGCTACTGCAGAACACCCCAAAATGTGGGGTTGCACCCAACATCATCTGCATGAGGCAGAAACCTAAGGGGAACCCAAGGTGGGAAGAGAGAATGAGGAAAGTGGCTCCACATTAGGTCTTGGAAACCAGCCGCCAAGGAGCGCTGCCCACCTTCTGGAAGCTTAAGGGAGTCTTGGTCCAGATTTTGAGGAAGAAGCTCAGACCCTAGAAAACAGGACGGGGTTGGTTAAGCGCTTCTTTTCATTAGAAACACACTCATTAGGAAATCCTTGTATAAAGCATTTTCCTCTTTACTCCCAAGAGGTAACCAGGCTGTTTATCTTTTGTTACTGTTGTTTTGCTTCTTGGACATTGCTTTTCCTACATGTTTTATTTGAGGCTCAGATGCCTTTTGTGCAAGCTTATGTAATTGTAATTAACTCCATTTTGCAAACTTGAAAAGGAGTCTCATGACAATGTCTGACTGATGTCCTAGCAGACAGCGCCTTGGACTCCTGTGTCTAGGAGTCTGTCCTGGAGGGATCTTGCACACCGAAGTTCAGAGTACACCCATTTCTCCTGGCCCTCACCGCCCTTCGGAATCACTAAGTTAGTGAGCAGGGCCCCAGAAGGGAGCCTAGAGCCCCCGGTGAGGCTGAAGGTAACCCAGCGACCCCACCCTCTTCACTTTGGGGTGACTCATCACACCCGTTCCCACCCAACCCAGCTCCCAGCTGGCGGGGGCCCCTCTTACCGGCACTGTCGGCGGGGACCTGGAGGCCCGAAATCGCATGGCGCAGGCTGGCTGAGCTCTCCAGGCGGGGCGCGACCCCGTACAGAACGAAATGCAGCTCCTCCTCGGTGAAGTCGAAACGACCAGGAGATGAATTGTCCTCCTGGCTCGGAGGCTTGGCGCTTTCCTCAGACTGCTTGCTGGGGGAGGACACTAACTGGGAGGTCTTCAGCCCCTCAGGTAACGGGGGGGCATCCGCGGGGAGCGGCGGAATTAAGGTCTCAGGTCCCCAGCACTGGCCGCTGTCTCTGTGCCCACCCACGGGAAGCAAATCGTCGCTGCTCGCGCCCGTGTACTCGTGGCTGTTCAGAAAGCGCGGCACCTCCCTGGGGTGGTGGGGAACTGGGTACCACAGCGGTAACTTGCTGTACCAGGGTAGGTCAAAGAGCGGCTCCCTCGGCAGAGGCAGACCCGGGCTCAGTAAGGGAGATGCCACGCCGAAGGGGAAAGGGTTCACCGCCTGAGACGCGGACATCGCGGCCTCCAGCTGTCCGAACGGCTGGAAGTCCTCCTGCGCGGTGGGCAGGGCGCTCCTGTAGTGGCCGTAGGCTGGGAACGGCGAGTAGTAGGGAGCCAGGGCCTGAGGGTTGCTCTGGAGCCTCTCGGCTGGGTAGCACTTGTCCTGGGGTTCAGCCTCTCCTGGCGGCCTTAGAGCCATCGCGGACTACGCTCGGTGCAGCTGCGGAAAAGCGGGAGTGGATGAGTTCGCGGGGTCCGCCTGCCCGGCTTCTTCCATCCCAGCCAACTCCCGGGTCTAAATTAATCCCACCAACTTGCCCCGTATCTCACTAGGCGATCAAACCCAAAAGCAGTAAAAACAAAACGAAAATATCCCGGGATTCCTGTCGACTGCAAGTTCCCGGTTAGTGTCGCCTTCGCCCAGCGTCTCCAAACACACCTGGATCAAGCACAGCTGGTTTCCTATACCCGCTCTCTAACTTCAGCCCTCAACACGAATCCTGCAAAACTCTTCTCGAATTCCCTTCACTTTCGTTTGTTCTGCCCCTAAAAGCTCTCACAGGGTCGCCCGCAACCTCGCAGCCCTCCAGGAACCCGCGGGGCAAGGGCCTGGATCCACGCGTGGCCGGCGGCTCCGGGCCGTCCGAAGCCCCGATGGGAGCGCAGAGCCGCGGCCCTGGCTGTGCGACCCCTGCAGGTCCTGGCCCCCGGGCCGCGCCAAGGGGAGCCGCACACCGCCTCCGACCCCCTGGGGAATCCGCCTCTAGACCTCTTCCCCCGAATCACGTCCCGACCCAATCCGCCAGCTCTCGGGGAAACGCATGCCCTCCCAGCCTGGGAACTAAGGCGGGTGGGGTCGCCTCTAGGGAGCCAGCAGGGCGCACCCTAGGCCCAGCGGGAGGAGACACTTCGGTGGCCGCGGTCCCCACCGCCCTATCCCCCGCCGCGGTGCCTGTCTGCAAAGGACGGCGTCGTGGTGAAGACGCCGCCAAGTGCATCGCGGCTGAGGCACAAAGCCCCTTCAGGGCCGGTGGGTCTGGGAGGAAAGATCAATGAGGCCAGTAAGGAAAACACCCAGGGTCGTGACTCTGAAATTAAAGAACACGGGGTCAGGGGGAGAGGTCAGCCGGGGCGCGGCATCAGCCCGGCTCCCCCCGAGCGTCCGAAGGCGCCCCGCTCCTCTCCTTCGCCCCTCAGAGACCTCAACTCGGGGCCAGAAAGTCTCTTAATAAAAGCTCCCAACGCCGCCAAACGAGCCCCCCAGGCAGGCGCAGGCCACTGGGTCCCGGGGCGCACCCGGCTGGGCACCTACCTCCGCGCACCCGCCCCCCTGCAGCCGGAACGGCGGCGAGGACTGCGGCAAACCCCGAGGGCCCAGGCGGGCTTAGGAGGGAGGCGCGGGCGGAGTTCCGCGAGGGCGAGGGCAGCCGGGGGACTGAGCCCACGCGGGTCCCGGGTCGGCCCCTCCCCGCCCACGGCCGCCATTGGCCGGCGCCTAACTCGCCCCCGGGCCCAGCGGTCCCCCACTGAACGCCTCCCTCCGCCCTCCCTTCCCGGGGTCTTCCTAGCGCTCCGCCCGCGTCCTGAGGCGGACGCCGCTGCCTGCGCCCCGGGCGTCGCGGGGGTCGGGGGCCCTCGGCGCGCCCTCGCACCCCGAACTCGCGTCCAGGCCGAGCCTCCGGCCCCAGGGTCGCTCTCCCGTCTGTAGGCTGCGGAGGCCCCAGGCCGAGTCCGCGGCAGGGCGGCGCCAGCCCTTCCCGGGCCGCCTCGAGGTCGGGTCGGGCACCTGCGCCCGCCACGCTCCGCGCCCCCGACGCCGGCGGGCCTCGGCTATGCGGGTCCCGCTCCTACCAGGCCCTCTCACCAGGGGTCCCACGTCGCCTCTGGCGACTCCTCCCGAAAACGCGCGACCTTGGACCTAGGGGACTCTGAAAACGCAGCCCAGACCAATGAAAGGCACTCAAGGCCGCACTTTATCCCGCATGCCGGCCATTGAGGCGGAGAAAGGAGAGCTTAATTCCATTCTCATTCAGAGAAGAAGGCATCCAGGGTGGGGGAAAGCGCTTTACAGGCGCGTGACCTTGGCCGGGGTCCCCGGCGCCCCGGCGGCCGCCGCCTCCTCCTTGCCTTGTGGGACGCGGGCCGCCTGGAGGCGCTGGGGGCTGGCGGTGCCCCTCGTCCGGCCGCCGAGAGGGCCGGGAGACGGAGGAAGACGTGTTCACTCGCCCAGTCGCCTCGCGGGGCCCTAGAGCCTCGACCCTCCGCTGCGGCAGGTGGCGCCCCTCTCAGTCCCAGGGCGCGGACTCCGCCACCTTGGCCCCTGCGCGGAAGAAGGCGCGGGACCGGCCCCGAGGGCGCGGGCGGCGCGCGCTCCAGACAGGCCCCTGGTGCCCGCCCCTCCGCAGTTGGACAGAGACCAGAAGTGGTGGGGCCGCTTCCCAAGGGAAGCGGGAGCGAGGAACCCAGGCTTTCCTTCTCTCCGTCTAGAGACTAGGCTGTTGGCCAACATTTAGAAGTGAGGACTGTCAGGGCTTCGTCTGAGTGCCAAGCACCCCTGAGAAAGCACCGTTTTAATTTTTTTGGTGTGGGGATTGAACTCACGACCTCGCTCTTGCCAGGCTGGCGCTTATGCTCCTGAACTAAGACTTGTGCCACATCCTTTCCTTCCGCACCCATGCCCACCTCAGGATTTGAGCCCCACTTGATGCCTGCCAGACCTCTGGGCAGGACTTAAAGACCAGTTCAGGGATATAAGGATAGTTTATGTGTGTTCGGCCATCGTGGGGGTATTTCTTAATGGGCTCAAGGTTGTAGCTTGTTGTTTGAGACAGTCTTCCTATGCAGTTCAGGCCGGCCTTGAACTCACTGTGTAGCCCAGACTAGCCTCAAACTTGTCAGTGAGCTTCCTGCCTCGGCTTCCTGAGTGCTTGGATCACAAGCAAGTGCCACCATGCCTGGCCAAGGCTTGTAGCTTCTTTAGCAGAAGCAACATGAACCCTTACCTTGCAGTCTGGTTCTGCAAAGAGACTGAGTTTACCGTATCTTAAATCTTGTTTTAAAATGCTAAGACATGTTTATTTAAAAACAGAAATAGGTAAACTAAAAAGTGGAAATCCTCCCTGTACTGTCTCCACCCCTCTTTGTTTTTGTTTTTTGTTATGTTTTTTGACACAGGGTTTCGGGATGTAGCCCAGGCTGGCCTTGAACTCACAGTGATTCTCTTCTACTCTGTCCTTTGGAGGTGCCTGTCTATTCTAGTTGACAGTGTGGTGACTCTCTTACTCCCTAGCCCTGTTCTTTTTTTGGATAACAGGGATTGAATCTGGGCTTCCACATTTGGGGCAAGCACCTTCCCACTCCACTTAGTCACAGTCCCCCAATTTTTTGTTTTTGGTGTGGTTTTTTTTAGTTTAGTTTAGTTTTTTGAGACAGAATATTGTTAAATTCGGGCTGACCTGGAACTTGGAATCTCCGGACTCCCAAGAACTGGGATTACTTTTTTTTTTTTTTTTTTTGAGACAGGGTTTCACGGTGCAGGTAGGCTGACCTTGAAATCACTGTGTAGCCCAGGCTGGCCTCCCACCCCGCCCAGCGATCTTTCTGCCTCAGCCTTTATAATACTAGAATTACAGGCATACGCCACCATGCCTAGGTTGTGATTAGTTTTAATTGGTGTTTATACATGTAGATTTTTAAGAAAACAAAATGAGATTTTACTTTGTTTTTCTGTAACTTTTCTTACTTAATGTCTAGTCAGACTTTCCTATCAATATATTAAGGTTAACTCTACTCCTTGTAACGACTGCATAATTCAGAATTTCATGGGCGGGGTGTGCCCTGCTATCAACCTTCTCTTGAAAGGTATTGAAGTTGTTGCCGAGTTTGCAAAGCATGAGCTTCTGGGAACACTTACTCAGATACATATTTGTGTTGCTCTGCCGTCTAGGAGAAACACCCAGGTGTGAAACCTCACAGTCAGACTAGGTTAACGCTGACCATCTGAACAGGCGCTGCAGGCAGAGGCTGATCTCTGCCTCTTAGAGCAGGAAGTGCAAGTGCGTGCCCCGGCTCTAGGCTCCCAGCAGATGCTAAATTTTGCCAATCCTTTCGAGTCACCGGTATTTCAGAAAAGTGGTATCATGGTGTCATATTTTTTTAATGGTATCTTACTCTAATTTGCCTTTTAGTCTTTTACTTAATCAACTTTTTCTTTTAAAGACAGGGTCTTACTATGTTGCCCATGCTGGCCTTGAACTCCTAGGCTCAAGCAATCCTCCTACCTCAGCCTTCCCAGTGGCAGGGGCTCCAGGTGACCATCACTGTCACCAGTTTAACAGAAGTCTTTGCACTACAGTTGATGAGTGAGGCACCAAGCCAAGTACCAGGAACACAGCTACGAACAAAGGGCTGGGGATGTGGTTCAAGTAGAGTTGTTGCCTTGCATGCACAAGGCCCTGGGCTCCATCTCACCTATACACACACGCGCACACACACACACACACACACACACACGCCGGGTATGGAGGCATATGCCTATAAAACCAGCACTCAGGAGGTTTAGGCAGGAGGATCACTGTGAGTTTGAGACCATCCTGGGCTATATAGCAAGTTCAAGGCCAGCCTGGACTACAGAGACCCTGTCTCAAAAAACAAATTGTGTCTTTGTGAGCAAAGACACGTTGGTCTCTGTAACATTCTAATGAGCTGGTTGTGGTCACATATATCTGTAATCTCCTAACCCTGGGAGACTGAAACAGGAGGATGACAAGTTTGAGCCTAGCCTGAGCAATTTAGTTATTGAGTTAGACCCTATTTTGAGATAAAACATTTAAAAAAAGAGATGTGAATGTACCTTAGTGCAAAGGCCTTGGGTTTAAACTCCAATAACACAGAATGAGTAAGTACATACATAAGTCTAATGAGAAAGATCTGAATTTGTGTGGCTGCTCGATGACTATATAGTATATAGTTCCATATATTGGTATATACTATATACTAGTATATGTACTATATACTAGTATATAGCTCCATATATTGATGGAGCAATGAAAGGGGGCAAAGAAAGAAAAATAAAGCAGCAATTACAGAGAAGAGAAATACGCTCTGAGTGAGTCTGGCTGGGACTCTCCCCAGACCTGCAGGGTTGGAAAGACCTACAGAAACAAGAACAGTGAGGGAGAGGAGAGGAAGTGGTCCTCCAGGCCACAGCACCCCCGAAGCAGGGAGGCTCATTTGTCCACTGAACTGCAGCCTGGGAGGTGGGAGGCTCTGCCCCAGCCAGCTCTCATAGCAGACAGTGTTTAAACGTCAGCTTCCGGGGCCGGGGATTTAGCTCAGTGGCTTAAGCTCCTGCCTGGCAGGCTCGAGGTTGTGAGTTTGATCCCCGATACAAAAAAAAAAAAAAAAAAGTCAGCTTCTGGAGGCTGAGGCAGGAGAACTGAAGTTTGAGTCCCATCTGAGTAACCTACTGAGAGATTGTCTCAAAGTTGAAAGCAGGGCAGCACTGTAGCTCGGTGGTAGAGCACCCTTGGGTCTGATCCACTCCACAGTTCCAGAAGAGAAGGAGGAGGAGGAGGAGGAGGAGGAGAAAGACATGTGTCCTTCTGTACTCACTTGCAAGTGTTCATTGTACAAATTGTCCCTCTGGGTCTGTGGGTCCTGCATCATCCAAGTCAAACAACTGCAGATCAAAAATATTTGTAACATTAAATCAGGTATTGTAAACAACCTAGAAGTGATCTGAAGTAGATGGGAAGATTATAAGTAAATCCTGTGCTGTTTTTAGTAAGGACTTGAGCATCCTTAGAATTTGATACCAACAGATGGGGATCTGGAAAACCAACTGTCCACAGATACTGAGGGATGACTTTAGTGAGAAGTCACTGTCCACAAGTATCCCTCATCCCTAAAGAACTTCAGCATGCATATATATTTCAAGTTCAGCATTTGTGACCAGGCATGGTAGTGCTCGCCTGTAATCCTAGCACTCAAGAGGCTGAGGCAGGAGGATCGAAGATCGTTGCACATTTGAGACCATCTTGGGCTACAAAGTGAGCTCAAGGTCAGCCTGAACTGCACAGTGAGACCCTGCCTCAAAAAGACAAAAAAAAAAAAAAAATAAGAAAGAAAGAAAGAAAGAAAAGAGAGAGAGAAAGCAAAAGAAATGCACATTTTCCTGTGCTCTGAGCTTTGGCAGTTGCACAAAACCAGTGTAGCCGCAGCCTGAAAATGGCTGCTCGTGACTTCTCCAAGCTCAGGGGGTTTGCAGTTACCAGGGGGAGGAGGACCCAGTGCATTTATAGTGACCCTGCTTTGGATAAATGATTGGACAGGGATTAGTGTTAGTATCTGGAGCAACCTAGATGTCACCTATTTCTTTGGCAGTACAAAGGTAGTTTGAAGTTCCTTGACCTGACAAGGATGCCCTGGGTTACATAGCACCCAGGTGCTGTAGATGGCTCCAAGGTGCATCCGGTAGCTGTGTGGGTCGACTCCCTCCTCCAGCAGGTTAGCCAGCTCCTTTGAAAGCAATGTGCTACCCGGGATATGAGGGTTCACATTCTGAGGGTGATTTGATCTCTGCTATGGCACAGTCAGCCTGAGCATCAGTTTCTGTCTGCAGATCTGATCCATCAACGGTCCAGGTCAAGTGTGGCCGCCCAAAGCCATTTATAGTAAGTGTACACGGGACACAGATGACTTCTAGACAAATTCCAGTTTGGTATTCTCCCTCCTCTTGGAATGGAAGGAGCCTCATGGTGTTTAGAGAACTACAGTGATGGATAGAGAGGCCAACAGGTGAAAGGAAAGGTGGCATAGATGGTATGGTGGTTCAGCTAGAGAAGTGCATTTTGAGCAGCTTGGAGGACCATTAGGTTCATGGAAGATCCCAAAACCATGAGAGCAGAAGCCTCCGTGGTTGACAGTGTCCACTAACACCTTTGTGCAAAGTGGGTAGCCTTTGCCATGGCATGGCTGGTTTTGATGCAGTTACAACACTAAGGATCTGAGCCCGTCATTTATGAGCAGATCTGGACAAAGATTTAGGGCGATTTAGACCAACCAAGGCCAGGCAGTAGAGCGCTCACTCTAGTGTGTGAAATGTCAGTTTGCACTGGCGTCCCCAGCAGAGGGCATCTGCCACCAGGGTTCAGCCGGTCCTAAGGAGGAAGGAATTTCTAAGAAGTTGGAGCTCCTTGTCGGTGGTCAGTCTTGAGGCCGGGCAGTCACTTGCCGTGGTCAGTCTCGGGAAGTTCTGGTGGTGCTTAGTCTACAGTCGCGAAAAAGACTTCCTGACTCAAATCGTACTTAAATCATGAATCACTTGCTGAGACAAACTGCAGGTCTTTTTGACACCTATGTTCTTTTTTTTGCTAAGATGGCTAGAAAGAAGGTAGAATGCATTTTTAGAGCTTCTCAAAGCTCATCCTACAGGGCAAGTGCTGACACCTTGTGAGGCTTAATGGTAGAGCCTTGGTTTAGCATATCCAAGGCCCCGGGATTCAGTCCCCAGGGCCAAAACCAAACTCCTGATGAGGACTGAGAATCACTGTGAGTCTTCAGCCTCACGGTCCCCGTGCGCTGAGGGTCCTTCCAGGGACAGAGGGGCAGAGTTATTTAATAAAGCACAAAGCAGTAAAATAGCCCGAGGAGAATTGAAGGTCATTGCACACTGGAGGAGGAGGAGGAGCCCCGAGTTTCAGCCCTGAGATTGGGAAATAATCTGCACCCTCATTTACAGAGTCGCTTAATGGCGAGAACAGGAGCATTACAAGGAGCAGCAGGAGGCCGAAGGAATCCTGGGTTAGTCCTTCACCCACAGGTCTCTATTTTTGCTCCTGGCTTCACAGGGTCCCCCGTCAGTCTGAGCCTTCACATACTTAGTCCCAGTAATCCTAACAGGATGGGACGTGGTCACCCATTAGGACACCACTCCTCAGAGGTCTTCCAGCTGTATCTGATGTATACATTTGTGTCCAGATTAGCTGTGATCCATTTATGGGCCGAGACACCCTCGTGGATTTCAAAGAGACGACCTTGCTAGGAAAACATGATCTGGAAATTCCGTTTCTGTAACAAATCTCTCATTATTGAGACTCTTGCACCATCATAGGGAAGAGGGGGCTTTGAGTGAAAGTCACCAAGAGTAACAGGGGCGTGTCACGCGGTGTGCTGACACACACAGAGATGTCCACTGCAGGTCTTCGTTGATGAGGAATGAATTTAGGGACCAGGTTTTTGTTGAGGGTGACACCCACAAACTCTTAAGAAAACCACAGCTGTGGCCCACAATGATAATCCTTCTTGCATGTTTTTAAAAACATTAGCAAATACTACAGTGCGATATCTTGATGAATGTATTTATCGTGAAATGATCAGCTTGGAATATTTAGGTTATTGGTCACCTCAAATACGTATCATTTGTTGTGATGAGAACACTGAAAGTCCTCTCTGTGTTTGTTTTATGCAACAGTATTAACTAGAGTCACCTTTCGGGGGAGCAGTACACCCACACCTAATCATTTCTGTGACTGTCCTCACTCACCAGTCTCCTGGTCCCGTGGGTTTTGTGTGTTTGATTGGACACAGGATAGAATCCAGGGCTGTGTGCATGCTAAGCACAGGCTCTATCCCTGCCCCATGTGTCCGGCCTCTTTCAGGGTGGCCCTGTGTGTGTGTGTGTGTGTGTGTATTTTTGAGACAGGGTTTTGCTGTGTAGCTCAGGCTGACCTTGAACTCCGGGACGCAGGAGCCCAGCCAGGCTTAGTAGTGTGTGACTCATCTGCTTGCTGGAGGCAAGAACGGCAAGAACAAGAGAGGGGAGGTGCCCCTCGAGTCACCTAGAGACAGGGTCCTGCCACATGGTGAGAGTAGCACAGCTGATCTCCAGGAGGCCTCTAACCCCTGGAAAGCCTTTCCTTAAATAAAGCAATCTATTGTGATACACACAGAGTGAATTCCCTGCCTACAATCCTGGAATGGCTTCTTATTAGGGAAAATGATTGTGAAGTTTTAAATTTTATTACCATTAAAATATTTTTGTGTGTGTGTGGTACAGAGGACCAAACCCAAGACCATGTACATGTTAGCAAACACACTACTGCTAAGCAACACCCTCAGGCCCAGCTTTTATTTTCCAGGTTTGGAAGTTCTTAGGATAGGCTGTTGCGAGTAGAATGACTCTTTGGTTGACTTCTCCAGGAGTGGTACACATAAACAAGGCGAAGCTCTGACAGAAGAAAAAAGTGATAATCTAAGCACTAGACATTGTGCTCCCACAAACTAAGACTCCAAGGAATGTTAAAAGAAGTCCTTGGGGCAGAAGGAAAATGATAGTAGAGTTAAACCTGAGGATACTAATTACTGTATTAAGTATACATGTCCTAAATACTCCAATTATGAATCAGGATTATCATATTGGGTAAAAAACCAACAAAACAATACATTAAGGTCTAATACTAGGTCATCTACAAGAAATCCACTGTCAAGAACTGTGAGAAGTCTAGGGTTTCACCTTAAATGCAAGTTACCAGGGTAGCTCGCCGCATTTTCATGGTGGCTGGTAGAAGACAGCAGAATCCCGGGTAAGAGATGAAAGCCAGCGCATTACTCACAGCCACAGCAACAGCTGCGCCCCTGGGGTTCTGCAGCAGTTCCCCAAGTGCTAATTCCTCAGGGGAATGGAAGGAGCCCAGGGACCACAGCACACAGCAGCAGCAGCAGCAGCAGGGCCGTGCAGGGAACTGGAATCTTTATAATTTCTGGTTTGCAGTGAGCCTGTGGGCCCTTCACTGTGTTTTCCAAGTAGGAAGGAACCCTGCCCTTGGCTGTGGAGGGAGTAGTGTGCAGCACCCAAAGCCCCTTGAAAACAGTCCACACTAGTGGGCAGTCAGGCCTGCTTTCCAGATGTGCAGACAGCCCAATGGGAAGTTGTCTGTCTCACCCACTTTTCAGGAATCTGCTGCTCTAAAGGTCACATGAGGCCCCTCTCTGGTCTCCACTAGGGAAGAAAGAGGAAATCCAGACCTTCAATCAGTACTTAACTCAGCTGTATCTCTCCAGAATGGACGTTAGGGATTTTTATAAAAAATCATGTAAGGGCCAGGCACAGCGGCACATGCCTGTAATCTCGGCACTCAGGAGGCTGAGGCAGGAGGATCCTAGAAGGTTTGAAGCCAGCCTGGAGTACACAGTGAGCTCAAGGTCAGCCTGGACTAAATAGTGAGACCCTGTCTCAAAAAATCAACCAATATGGCTGGGGGTTTAGCTCAGTGGCATAAGCGCCTGCCTGGCAAGTGCGAGGTCATGAGTTCAATCCCCAATAAAAAAAAAATAAACATAAAATAAAATAGAGAAACGTGTGAGCCTATAGGGCTGGGGATTTAGCTCAGTGGCATAAGCGCTTGCTTGGCAAGTGTGAGGTCATGAGTTTGATCCCTGGTGCCAAAAACAAACAAAAAAAAAATCAGCCAACCAACCAAACAAAAAATTGTATAAAGCCTGGGAATATAGCTTGGTGGTAGAGTGCTTATCTGTTATATCAGAAACTGGGTTACATTCATAGCCACCTCCCCCCAAAAATCATTAAAAATGTGCAACATTTATCTAAGGTAGACAGGAAGTAAATGCCTGTTTTCATAATTCTTAAATTTCATCAGTTTTTTTTCTCTCTAATTCTAGGGAGCCAACACCAGGGCCTTATGCATGCTAGGCAGCACTCTACCACTGGGTGACGTTTCCAGCCCACATGTTGTACTAGTTTTCTTGTATTTTTTTTCTTATTAGTCATTTGTTCTTGTTTTGTCTTGTGACAGGGTCTCACTGTGTAGTTCAGGGTAACCTTGAACTCTCAGAAATCCTGCCTCAGCCTTCCAAATGCTGGGATTATAGGTGTGTGCCACTATGTCTGGTTTACCTGCATAGTTTTAAAAAAATATTTTAATAAGAAAACCCACATAATGTGTGCAGCTCTGAATACAGCTGTTTCCTCTTGCTTCTAATATTCCATTGCTCTATACATTCCACTACTGGGCACAGGCTCTTAATGTGGCCTTCATTCTTTGTGCTGAAATTTAAGATACATGTTAAGCTTTGTTAGAGAAGGTATATGAGAAATCAGCATGTATAAACCCTTTCCCTAGTTTTTAATAGCTTTAGGAATTTTACTTTATTTTATTTTGAGACAGGTTCTCCTTGCGTAGTTCAGGCTGGCCTTGAACTCACTATGTAAGCCCAAATTGGGCTCAAACTTGCAGTGACCCTTCTGCCTCAACTTCTCAAGCTCTAGGATTATAGATGTGTGCCACCATGCCTGTTTTTTGTTTTTGTTTTAGAAACGTCAATTTTTTTGGTACCAGTAGTCAGACTCAGGACCTCATGCTTGAAGTGAGGTGCCATGCTGAACTAGCTGTATCAGTGGCCCAATAGAAATGTCAATTTTTCCGGCCGGTGTTTAGCTCAGTGGTGTAAGTGCCTGCCTAGAAAGTATGAGGTCGTCAGTTTGATTCCCAGTGGGGGGAGGGGTCAATTTTTAAAAATAAATACAGTAAGCTGGGCGTGGTGGCACACACCTGTGATCCCTGCACTCGGGAGGCTGAGGCAGGGGGATCATTGCAAGTTTGAGACCAGCCTGGGCTACAAAGTGAGCTCAAGGCCACCTGAACAGCATGGCAAGGCCCTGTTTCAAAAAGACAAAAAAATACAATAAAGTACTCCTAGGTGAGTATTTTTATCCTCCAACAGCAGTCCCCCTCTTTCCACCCTGTGTAGCTACACGAAGAGCCAGCTTTGTTTACACTTCTGTTTTAAGCCGTAACCAATCCCGAGAAGGAACTGTATAGTGATTTCAACAAGGAAAATGTAGTAAGAGGAACTCAGGTCCATAGCAGCGAGTGGCCAGGGACTGGCTCCTAACAGTAAGGAGACACTGGGCATGGTGGGGCACCCCTGGGAATCCAAATGTACGGAAGGCTGAGGCAGAAGGAGCACGGTGAGTTCAAGGCCAGCCTGGGCTACATAGTTTGCGACTGTCTCAAAAAACCTAACTAAATGAATGAATGTATAAATATAAAGAGAACTCTAATAAGACAAGAACAGCAGATACATAGAGATCCTATGTCACACAAAACTACGTTAGCCACCCCACACCCAGGGAGGAGGGGTCCAGACCTCGTTGGAGACCTCTCGGCTGGGACTACAGACCGCGGCGGCCGGATCGCTGCGGAGCCCTGGGAACTCGGCACGTTCGTGCTCCAAAACGCGGCCGCTGGCCCCTAGGAGGGGCGGGGGCGGGGCGCAGAGCCCTGGCCCTGGCCCTGGCCCTGGCCTCGCCTGCCCCGATGGGGACCAAGAGAGCCTGGGAGCAGCCGGTGAGGCACGGAGAGGGAGGGCCCGGATTCGCGTCCCAGAAGCACTCAAGAGGTGTTCAGAGCTGGCCAGGACTACACCCTAGGCTCTTAGTTTGTAATTGTAGCCTGAGTGCTCGTGTTTTTTAAAGTGTTTGTGAGGAAGGCGGGCCATAGGAATTTAGGATTCCTTTTTATTATGGCTTTTTTTTTTTTGGTTTATTTTTTGAGACAGGGTCTCGCTGTGTAGCCCAGGCTGGTGTTGAATTCACAGCGATCCTCCTGCCTCAGCCTCCCTAGCGCTGGGATGACAGGTCTGCACCACCATGCCTATTTTAACTATTATTTTAAACCAAGTAAGTGCGTAACTCCTCCTCTCTTCTGCTCTTCCCTTACGGCATTAGCTGTGCTCTCCTGAGTGCTGTCAGTCTCTGTGTGTTTACTGCTGGCCTGTCGTGCCCATCCTGAGTCCCTGATGGAGGAGAGACATACAGTAGAAGCTGTAGCTGTAGCGAGGGGCCTCCCTCCCTTTCTCTAAGCACCTGCCCTGACTACCTCGCCACAGACCGCAAGTCTCGGCCCCTTCCGGTGCCGGGGGGGGGGGGGGCGGGCCATCGCGCCCCTCCCCCTGGCTTCCCTTCGCCCCGCCCCCCGGCAGACTGGCACAACTGTCTGTGTTCCCTGGTCCTTTGGCGGCCGCTCCCTTCCAGGCCTCTGCTGTCAGCCACAGGGCTCCTCCTCTCTCGGCTACCTCCCTGTCACTGCCTCTGAAGAAGCGGGAGAGGGAGCCACCATGGCTAAGACCAGGCGGCTGGGAGAAGTCGGGCCCACTGACACCTTCAACCTCCCCAAGCCCCAGTTAGGCAGGATAAGCATAGCTAGTTAGTCTTTTTTAAGATGCCTGGTGGCAGCCCCAATTTTCTAAAAGGCACAGAACCAGCTACCTAACAGCTCCTGTGTCCTGCCTTGGCCCCTAACTGCTTCGGGCAGCTGTGGCTGTTCTGGAAGCCCATCCTGGACAGGCCTAAACTTGGACCAATCACAGGCCTAAACTTGGACCAATCACAGGCCTAAATTCAAACCTATCGCAGGTCTACCTTGGACCAATCACAGGCCTGCAGGTGGTATATAAGCAGGACGCTCCCCACTGTTTGGTTAGCAGGAAAGTTCTCTGGGGGGCACTGGCCTCCACCCCCTGCTCCCACACAGCTACTGGTAAAGGCTCTTCAGTGACCCCGTAAATTTGTCAGTGATTTATTTCTTGAGTCGTGTGGTTTGGAAGGTCCTGTAAATCTACTCAGGATGAGTAAGATGGACAGGGCAGTTGCTGAAGGAAAAAGCAATAAACATGAGGGACTGTGAGCACGGAGAGACCAGCAGCCAAGAAGATGGGCAGCAGAGACCAGCAACGGGCAGCACTGACTAATGGTGCCAGGCACACACCAGTGTCAAACGGTGGCAGCGACCAGCAGTCAGCAGAGTCCAGACTGCAAGTGTCAGCCACCAGCGTCCAGCAGAGCCAGTATGGAAGGTGGCATTGAGGCCCCAGCAGAGCTGTGCTCTGCCCATCCGTGATTTCCACCTGGCCTGAGCAAAAGAACCCTCAGCCGCCCTGCAACACCTCTGGGTCCCCGTCTCCCTGACACAGCTTCCGGAGAGCGCAGCCCCTCCCCTGAACCCCCTGTCACCGCTGGCCCTCTGCTTGAGGGCCAGGGGTCAGGTTTTGCTCCTTCCTGCCTTTCACTTGGTTCACACCTCTGTGCTTCCACGTCCAGGAGTTATAACGTGCTCGCTGTAATATTCTTTCAGTTATTCATAAGGCTTTCCCCCTTCCAACCATCACATTGTGATACCAGATTTTGTCTTCACCAGCAGGGCTGTAAACACAGGCCTGTCCCGCTGACAGGCGAGGCAAACGCTGCTGCTTGACATAGTCACCAGGGACCCTCTTGTCACCAGCCACAAGCCCCATCTGGTGCCACCCTCATTGTATTGTGGGCCTCACTGCAGATGCTAACGTGGCTGTGGCTTCTGGGCTGTTGCCATGGTGTTTTACATAGGCTGAGTCTGACCTGTCCTGCAGGGCCACCGACTTTTGGACCTCCGCCCTCTTGCCGGCACTGCCCCCCATCCCCTGGACAGCATCTTGGAACCTCGCTTTTAATCTCTCAGAGCTCTGCTTGCCAGACAAAGCTCCCCGCCAACAGCAGTATTTGGAGTTTGCCTCCCCTGTTTTTCACTCGGGTTTTGCCAAGGCACAGAAAGCAAGGGCTCAGGGGCGCGTTCCCAGGACTTGCTGGGGAGTAGGAATCCCGTGTCCACCGGTGCAGCCTCTCTGGCCTCTCCACAGGGAACCCTCGGTGGCTAAGCTGCCTCAGACCAGCCCTGGCCCAGTCTGGAAGGCAGGGACTGTGACCCTTTGGGATGGCCTTGGATGTGGGACTGGTTAACAAGAGCCAGCAACCCTACTTTCCAAACACCGCTTAAGGGTTTGCTGGTCTCCGAGGCCAGAGGGGTCTGGGCCTTTGTCTCAGCTGGGCAAACTCGTGTGTGCAAGGCTTCACAGCTTGGTCCCAGAGAGGAAGCGGAGCGCAACTTGATCCTTTGCTGGGATCTTCCCCTCCAACTCCAAGCCTGGAATCTGGCCCTTCGGAAACAGATTAAGTGCCGGCCTTTCCATGACGTCAGCCAGTGAAAAGAAGTCATTCTAATTGCCTGTTCCCTCTCTAGTTTCCTTTTTGGTAGAGTATTGAAGCCAGGGCCTTCACACTGAGCTACGACCCTTTCTTAGTTTTGCTCTGAGACAGGGTCTTGCTGAGTTGCTGGGGCTGGCTTGGACTTGTGACTGTCTGCCTCAGCCTCCCCTGGTATAACAAAAAGTCTCACCACACCCTGCTCCTGTAGAAGTTTATGTTTACTTCATTTGGGGCTCTGTGGCTTTGTACCTTATTTACTTGATAAGCGTATTTTGTGATGGTGGTGACTGAGCCCGGATCGCGCGCATGCCAAGCCCTCTGCCCGCTGCGCTACAGCTCCGTCCCTACCCCCGTCAGTGAAGTAAACTCCGTCGCCGGAAATACATTCCTTTCCTCCGTACGTTTTCCTCCACCCCTTGTCCTGCTCTAGCTTCCCTAGTGACTCTGTCACATCCACAGGTGTCCCCTCTGCCTTCGGTGGGATTAGTCCCTGGAGAGCGGACCCTGGGGTGCCCGGCTCACGGCTGCTGCTGAGTGGAGGGGGCTCCGCCCGACCAGCTGCCGGGGACCCGGGGGCAGTGGTGGGGACCCGGGGGCAGCGGGGCGCGGGCCGTGTGTTTCGCTGTCGCGCCGCTGCCTGCGGGCGAGCCCGAGAGGACTCAGCCCCAGCACCCACTGCCTGTGAGTCTTGCGAGTCTCTGGAAGGTCCAGGGAACAGAGGGGGCCCTGCGGCCACTGCACCGCACAGGCGGCCAGCAAGATCGGCATCAAAGGAAGCAGCGAGCTGCTGGGACTGGAAGCCAGGGACCCGGGAAGGGGACGCCCTCAGGGCTCGGCCTGGGGGTGGGGTGGGGGGGTGTTCGGCTCCCCAGGGCCTGCGTGTAGATTGACTCCGAGAGAGCAATCAGGCGGAGCCAGGCTGCTGAGCTGCCCGGTGGCCTGCGCTGCGCGGTGTGAGGTGTGACAGCCCTTCCACCCCGGTTCCCCCGCGGCCCTCGGCTCATCTGAGGCGTTAGGTGGGAGGGGCGTGGAAGGCCCGGCTTTTCCTGTCCTTGGCACCTGAGCCCGCATAGTCAGTTCCTGTTGTGATACGTGTATTCATGAGACACAAAGTCAGGTATCCGGAGCGCAAAGTAGAAAAGGACGAATTCAGAGGGTGCCCTTATTTTTCAGTTTTCCCCCCCGCTGCGGGACAAAGTCTCGCTCTGTAGTTCAGGCTGGCCTTAAATTCACTGTGTAGCTCAAACTGGCCTTGAACTCACAGTGATCCTCCTGCCTCAGCCTCCCAAGTGCCGGGATTGCAGTTGTGCGCCACCACGCGGGCCTGCATAGCTTCGTTTCGGTTTGTTTTGCTTTGAAACTTAAATCCTTTTTGAATTGTAGACTTCTTCAGAACTAGTAAGACAGCTTTCCCCTGAGAAGCCACCAGCAGGAGGTGTGCGCCCGAAGCTGCAGCGCGCGTCCTCGGCAAGGGCAGGTGGACGCGGGGACGAGGGCACCGGCGGCCAAGCCCGGGTCTGGGTCTCGGGCCGCTGCCCTGGCGCGGAGCTCCGAGCGCCCTCTTCTGGAAGCGTCTCCGCCGTCAGCCAGTGTCGGCCCGGCCGGGAACGCTCCGCGGTCCCGCGCACAGCTGCCTGCACGCGAGGATGTGAACAGGGCCACGGCAAGAGATCAGGGGCCACTCCGCAGAGCCGGCCACGAGGACTGCCACAGAGGGACAGGAGAGGCTGTGCAAGCGTGGACACGCAGCAGCTGGCTGCGCTTTGAGGGCTGTTGCCCGAGGCCTGTGTCCGGAAGACTGTCTTGACCCTGTGACCAGGGACGCAGAAGGCTTCCAGCTCCGAAGAAGGCTCTGCACAGGCTGCTGTGCAGACAGCCCTGCCACCTGGCCCATGTGACTCAGACCCTGAGCTGACTGAGCAGGTTAGGACCAGTCACCAGCTGCTTGTCTGAGGGTGGTCTCAAAGGGTTAAAGGCTTGTCTGAGGGTGGTCTCAAAGGGCTGAAAATTCCTCTTGCCTGGTGATATTGTGGTCATCTTATGTTCAGATACACAAATACTTGCCATTGTGTTTACAGGTGTTTGTAACATTCAGGACAGTAAGCCAGCTGTGCTAATGCCACACTTTAGGAGGCTGAGGCAGAAGGATCCAAATTTGAGCCCAGCCTGGGCAATTTGGTGATTTAGTGAGACCCTGTGTCAAAAAAGGTCTGAGGTCTGGAGGCCCTCGGTTCAATCCTCAGAACTGCCTAAGAAGGAAAAAAAAAAAATGGTACCACGTTGTGTGCTTTTGCAGGCTATAGCAATAGGCCGCACTGACAGGGTTTAGATAAGCACACGCCATAATCTCATGCAGTGACAAAATCACCTAGCAATGTGTCTCGTAGGACTTCTCAGAACAACTTTGGTAAGTGATTCCTGACTATGTATGGTTAACACAATGTCACTGATGTGGCAGGTCAGTGTGACACTCCATTTGATGTCTGGGTGATCCAGGGCCCCTCTGGACATGGCTTGAGAAAGTTAGCGTGGCCCTGGAGTAAACTATAATGACTGTTCTTGCTTCTGTTATCAGAATGCAAATGCTTCTAATTACAGGTGGAAGAGAACACACTCACCAGGCCCTGCTGCACCTGCATGGACCTGCCTCTTCCTAATGGGACGCAGCTGGGACGGTGTGCAGCCCTAAACAAAGGTCAGGGGCAGGGGAAGCCTCGTGGTACATGTTTGCCATGGGGCTGCAAATTCTTCTAAGTTCTTAACCACCTCCTCAGTCAGCTGAGTTTGTGTGTGAAAACTGACTCATGTCTGGGAATTGAACAAGGATCAGAACCTTTTCTGAGGTTTTATTGAGGGGGAATTTGTCTTCTTCCTTTTTTGATGATCAGCCTTAAGCACACAGCTGTCTGCTGGGAAGGACGGCCCACCTTTGCAAGCCCAGAGGGTTGAGGGCTTCAGAGTCCGCAGCACACGCTGTCTGGATAGCAGGTCCTGTGTGCTTCAGTACAGATCCAACTTTGTTCAGTACTTAAAACCTCCTAACAGGGCTGGCGGTGGGGCCAGCGGAAGAGCACTTGCCTAACGTGAGGTTTTGGGTTTGTCTCCAGCATCAAAGCAAAACAGACTCTGAACACGGACCGGAGGTGTGGCTCAGGGGTAGGGTGTGTGCTTAGTCTGTGTGAGACTTCTGACTTCAGTCCCCAGCACCAAAATACAAACTCTGCCTGCTGTTCACCCCCCTGCGGCGGGTAGGCGCCTCCAGGAGAGCTCCCAGAGGCCCTGTCTGCTCAGCTTGGCGCGGTTGGAGCGAACTCGGTGGGAACTGTGGGCGTGGCCCTGCATCAGCCCACCTGCCCGTGTCCTCCTTCACTGGGACATTTTCCTCGGCGGCCACCACTGAGGACTTTAGCAACTGAGCAACCACTTGTGCCAGAGACTGTCTGTGCCATGCTTACTGGCCAGGGTGACATCTGCCCCCGCCAGTATACTTTGATTTCTTAGTTGCCCAGTTAATAGTTCCAGTAGCTTCTATCCCCTAGAAATGGCTGCTCACGTGATGCACATTGTATAAACCAGTCCCCAACTGACAAGCCAGTCCGCCTCTGTGCTTCCTGCCTGTTTATCCCATAGAAGCCCCAGACCACCAGAGATCAGAGCCTGGTATCCTGGCAATGATCCTGGTCAGTGCCCATCAACATAAAATAAATCTTCCTCCAAACCCTGGGTGTCATTCTCGGGTCTCTACTTCCACTGCAGGAGCCGTCTGTGGTGCGTGGGGCCGCTGGGCCGCGTCGGCCTGCACCCTGCACCCTGCACCACAGTAGATGGCTGGAGAATGGCGTCTCCTTACTTTGCGTCTTGGTGACTAACGACGTGGAACATCTTTTTAATACCCACTGGCCATTTTCCATCTTTTTGCTTATCATTATAGTCTATCAGAAGCGGGGAGTCTGTGGCACTGCCAGTGAGTTAATCCACCGGTCAGACCCAGCCCCAGGTGCCATTGGGAGGAAATGGAGGCTTAGGAGGTGGGGCCAGGAGTGGCCGTGACATGTGACCTCAGGGACTCTTCCTGGCCCCTCTGTCTCCCTGCTTTGCTGTTTCCTGGTGGCCATGAGCTGAGCCGCCTTCCCTGTGCTGTCGTGCCTCACCTCCAACAGCTGAGCGTGGTGGAACCTCGGAGTCTCTGAAATAAACATTTCCCCTCTCAAGTGTTGTATCACAGCCATGAAGGCTGACAGGCTAGTTTTCCTTATTTTTATAAACTTTGTTTTCACGTTGTACATCATGTTTGTGGCCTTTCTTCTTCCTTATCTTTTTGCAACAGGGTCTCACCGCGTAGCCCAGGCTGCCTGAGCTCGGGCAACCCTCCTGCCTCAGCCTCCCAAGTGCTGGGATGACAGGCGTGTGCCACCACGCCCTGCTGCAGTCTTTACTAACTTCTATGGTAGAATATTATTATTTTTAAAAGTTAAGTTTATTGGTACAGTGTAGATATACATAATAATCACATTCATCATAGGGAACTTGTATCTGAACGTGTGATCTATCTTGATTCCTTTTTTCCCCATTCTCTTCTCTTCCATTCTTTTCCCTCCTTAGTTATAGCTTTGTTTCCATTTTATCCTCCTTTTACCTTTTTCTTTTTTGGTGGTAAGTACCGGGGATTGAACTCACAACCTCGCGCTTGCAGGGCAGGCACTTAAGCCACTGAGCTAAATCCCCAGCCCTACCTTTTTCTTTTTCCTTCCTTCCCCTTTACTTCTCTCTAGTTCCCCTTTCTTTTTGAACAATTTCTTCCTATTTCACAATTAGAATGTTACGTTTTTATGTGATATCTATATCCATCTGTCTATCCATCTATCTATCATCTATCTATTTTTTGAGACACAGTCTCACTATGTAGCCCAGGCTGGCCTCGAATTTGCAGTGATCCTTGTACCTCCGCCTCCAGAGTGCTGGCATTGCAGGCGTGCACCACCACACCTGGCCTAGGCACTTGATTCTGTTAGTAATTTTGGTGCTTTGCTTCTTAAAGAATTCCTTCATTATTCCAACATGAACATATTCTAGTAATTTTACATTTCCATTTGCTTAGGCTTCTAACTCAGTTGTGATTTGCTAATTTGGCAAGGTTAGGGTAACTTGGTGTTTTCCTTCAAATGTGACTAAATCATCTCATTTTGTTTTTTAGAACAGTGATTACTACTTATTAAAAGTGGAAGCTCTGATATCTATAAGTTGACATTTATGTGGCCATCTGCCTTGATTGTATCGCTGTATTTCTTCACTTGTGTAAGTAGGTTGCACAGCTAATCAGTGCATTATAAAATGTCTTTTTCTTCTCCACAACTGTCCACCTATTCTGGTATGCTTCATTTTTTTTTCCTTTTTCGTCTTTTTGAGACAGGGTTTCACTATGCAGTTGAGGTTGGCCTTGAACTCGCGGTGCTGCTGCTGCATCGGCCTCCTGAGTGTAGGGTTACAGGCCTGCGCCACCGCGCCCCACCGTGTTTGATTTCTCAAGAACACTTTTCAGATGGTTGAGATTGTAATGAGACAGAGGACGCAATGGTGGTTTTACAACCCTGGTCTTTCTGAGTTTGTGGTATGTCTCTATAGTTTTTCAGGTCTTTTATTTTTTTACAAATCTATTTCATTTCAAGGAGGAAAAAACCCCTAAATTTCAGAACACGTCCTTCAGGGGTCTTTTTAAAAAAGTAGCTATGGTTGGCCTCACAAAGGCCTTTTACATTTTGTGCTAGGCGCAATTCTATTGCCAGGGGTGGTTGTTCGATAAGCATGGTATTATTCCGCTATTGTGAAGGGGAAATTTGAGGCATGGTTTAGGTCAGTTATTGTGGGAAGAGACGGCAGAAGTGACAAAGGGCACTAAGTGGCAGGTAGCACCGGCCGCTTGTGAGCTGCAGCACAGCGCAAGCAGCTGCGGATTCCCAGGGGCGAGCGAGGGCCCACGCGCCTCCCCACAGAGAATGATGAAGTGGGCTGAGGCAGATGTGCTGGCCGTGATTTCAGTACACGAAGTGTGGAGGCATCAAAACACCACATGGTACCCAGGAATATGTACCATTTTTAATTGGTTATTAGTGTGGATAGGTGGTGTTTACTTTTTGTGCTCTAGCTGCCTTATAAAGCCTTTTCATTTACTCCCAGAGCTGGGCAATCGATTCACTTACATGTGCCCCATAGATGGTCAAACTGGCTGAAAGTGTTTTCGCTTTTTGCCAGTATTGATATTTTCTTTAATGAGTCTATGGACTCTTCATTGGCTTTGATTAAAGGGCTGAAATTTCTCTTAATGTTGAACAGTGTTTTTTCCCTTTAACCTGTTAATATTGCTATTAGCACAGTTTTCTCATCTCTTCTCATTTTCAGTATCTTTACAAATACAATTTGATACATCTTAAGCTGCTATCTAGTCTTGCTCCTGGTAGCTCTGGGCCTGGTCCTTTTAAGCTGACATCTGCACGAGACTATCGATAATGGTTTAGTGGATTGGTTTGGCAGTAGTTGATAGTACAAGTACAGTACTTAAAACCAAGATTATAAACTTAAATCTTGTGCTGTTATGGCTTATATCTAGGTGTCCCCTGCCCCCCCAAACCTCATGTGCTCATCTGTGGGGCTTCGAGGTGGCTGGATCTAGGGTCTGTGAATATAGAGTAAAGGCGTGTGATAAGTCAATTGGCCCAGGACTGCTTTAGTGAGTCCTGGGAATGGCCGTGGGAAGGCTCACGCAGGTTTGGTGGCACTGACCAACAGGCTTGCAGCCTGGATGGGGTAAGAGGAAGAGGGGATCCATGGCCTGCTCTGCCATGGCCGTCTGTTTCGCCCCTGCGATGCCCTCTGCCATGCTGCTGTTCTTTGGAGCCAGCTGACTACGGCCTGCAACCTCTACCAGTTGTGAGCTAAATAAACCTTTCTTGTAACTTGTGGGTGTCAGGTATTTTGTGTCAGCAGCAAGAAAAGTAACTAACACACGTGATATACAACCTTAATAACTAGTGAAAAGTTCACATTCTAATGTTTTTGGAGACTTGGGAATGGAAGGTGGAACAGAACGCAAGAGTCACTTAGTCCTCCCAGTTTGGAGGCTTAAGCAAGATGGCGGACTGGTAGGTAGCAGGAGAGAGACCCTCTCTGAGAGAGACAGTTCAAATGCCAGAATAAAACACTCTGGAGAGACCCAGAGAGAGATGGACTCTCACAACCCACGAAGAAACTAAAGTGCAAAAATCTGCTTGAATATGAGGTCCTGGGGCTACTATTAGTGAAGATAAGATCAGCGAGCACAGCGCCCTCCTCAAGCTGCCTGAATTCTTGCCCGACCTGAACAAGCGATCCACGCCAAAATGACTGGCTTGAGCCGCCGGAGCGCAGAGCTAAACAGCCCTGCGTGCAGCTCGCCGGGACCGGCTCTGCACACGACCCACCCAGAGGCACCGTGAATTCCCACCGTAGCCGCGCTGAAGTCGGAGGTCGGGGAGCCCAGCAGTTCTCGGGGATGCGGTGAGTGATGGGAATAAGACCCTCCCATGGGAAAGGGGAAACCGACTGGACAACATGTTGGATTTGGGCAGGACAGCCTTAACTCCATAAGGAAGAGGCTTCAGCTGGTTGCTCCCCTCGCCAAGCAGATTAGTGGAATCTGTTTGCACTAGGCTGCGGCCCTGGCGGGGACCCAATTACTTCCCTGAGATCAGTGCACACTGACGCAGTGAAGGCCTGCAAAGGTTGACTGGCCCGGAAGGGAGGAGCTAGCGCACACTGCCCGTGGGTGAACTCTAATCTCTGATAACCTATTGAATAGGGCTAAAGCTCCTAGCCTGCGCCCTCTAGAGGAGCCTTAAACAACAAGAAAAGGGTCTGGGAATTACACTCTACACTTGTATGGAAGGAACCAAAAACATGACGAAAGGGAGAAATAAGAAAACACTCCCAGCCCCCAACCCTGAGAACATTGATCCAGGAGAGGTAAATACAAAAGAGATTGAGGGCAGCAAAAATGCAATATCAAACACAGCGTTAGCGGATATAAAGAGATATCTTCAGGACCTCGTAAGTGGGACCAAAACTGAAATATTAATTCAAATTAAACAAGAGATAAGTAGATTAATAAAAGAAGGGCTAGGCACCTCTCAAGAAGACACAGACAGAAGAATGGAGGAACACAAATGGAGAGAAAAATTTAATGAAGAATTCAGAAAAAAACTAGAATTCATGAAACAGATTCAAAGAGATTATCAGGAAACTAAAGACTCGATAGAAAGCTGGCAAAACTGCTTGAAAGAAACCAAGGATAGACTATCAAAAATTGAACACAGGCTTGCAATGTGGGGTCATGAAAGGGAAGATCTCTTAAAAATAATAAGGGAGCAGGCAGTAAAGATACAAAGACTGGAAGATGACAAGAGGATCTATAACTTAAGAATAAAGTATGTGAATGAAGAAGCAGGAATCAAACCAGAGGAATTGCAAAGGCTATTCACAGAAATTATTAACAAAAATTTCCCAAGCATAGAAAAAAAAATGATATGCAGAGATATGAAGCATACAGAACTCCAGCCACCTACAACCCAAACAGAGCTACACCCAGACACATAATAATCAAGATCCCAGAAATTCAATATAAGAACAGAATATTAAAAGCCATCAGAGAAAAGAAACAGATCACCTATAAAGGAAAACCCATCAAAATCACGGCAGACTTCTCGATACAGACCATCAGGTCAAGAAGAGCT
>PVJX010009600.1:0-60427 GCA_004027295.1 Dolichotis patagonum | reverse complement strand
AATAGGCACCATTGTATATCTCGTTATCTTCAAAATAGTTGTTCTTCTATTAGGTACAGCAAAATCAAAAGAAATACACATTATAGAACACATCAAAACAGAATATTGAATAGAGCAACACCGTTAATCAGGACAAAGCAAAACGGTGATAAAAATATCTGCCTTCAGAGATAGTAGAAGGAAACTCCCCCCACTTGCTGTACCACATATGGTCACCTCCCAAGAGATACCCAGATCCCTGGATCCTGATTGTTGGGGGGGGGGTATGGTATGTTTGATTCTAAGCCCGCACCCCGGTAGGCAGCAGGCTGGTTACTGGTTGGCTCAGCACCCTAAGTTCCAATATGGTTCGGATCTCAGGAAACGCTGTTGCTTCTTGTTTCCCCACCCTGGGGTGGCCGAGGCTAGGCCCTAAGTTTAATCCCCAGGACTGCAAACTAGTTTTCTTTGCATATATGTCGGGTCCTAATCACCGAAACTAGGTTATACAGGAGGAACTGAGTCTCTATTAAGGTCAAGTGAAATAAGCTTGATTAAAATTAAACGGGGACAGAATGACTCATTAGAAGTTCATGCCGAGGTCAAAGACTTGGCTGACTTCTACTTATTTGAAAAATCCCACTTAACGTATGTACCCTGTAAAAGCTGATTCTCCTACTTTTGGAAAATTAATCATCAGAATCTCAACAGAATGATACTTGGTAACAATATTTTCCCAATCACAGATGTTAATTACACAACATCCCGTTGCATTATTCTGGAAAAAAAATTTAAAGCTGAACTAAATTAATAGTTTATGTACTAAGTTAAACATGCAAATTAATAGCATGCATTCACTGAAAAATGTAATATAAGATCATATTTCCAACACAGTTGCATACCAGCAAAAATGCTCATCAGTACGCTCAGAAGTTCCTACAAGAAGCCAAAAAATTGACCTTTTCAATAAGATTTTAACAATATGCGAAGAGTGTTCTCACTAAACATTGTGATAGGAAAATTTTAAACAGCAAAAGAGCATGCAGAGAGAAAGGTGATTTTTCTGTATTCTCTACCTGGAAGCAGTGCCCAGGGCAGTAATCCAAGCTTGGAAAATGCCAGCAAAAAAGGAGAAAGGGTTTTTCCTGGTCACTACGAAGTAAATCAAAGGGAGAAAGATGCCCCCGTGGATGATGAGACCTACGATCACTGTTATCATGTACATCCCCAGTTGCCTAGCGACCACTTCTAAGTCCTTGATTGCAATGATCTTCCCACAGATGAGGCAAGCGATACCCAGGGGGGAGTACCTGAAAAATACAAAAGAAAAAGAAAACCAGTATTGAAGGGATCATTATGGGATTCGGAACTTAAATCTGAGCCCTTTGATGTACTGAACCCTGTAGGAAACACTTCATTTTCTGCATAAAATGAGTTTTGCTGAGAAAAAGATCATGAGATTCAATAGATGTTATTTTTTATTTCAAACTAACTGCCTTAACAGAAGTCTGTTTTATGGATCTATGACGCTGGCTCAGACAAAAAGTCCAAAGGCCAACTTTGTTTTTCAGGTGAGTTTTAGGACAAAGGAAACACACATTACCATCTTTTAGCTTTATCATCTTTCAGGTAACCAACAGGTTAAAAGTTGAGAGACACAGGCTATGTCTTTGTGACTCTTGTTTGATTTCTGTGTTCTTCGGCTCCCTCCTAGAAATTTGGGAATAACTTCTGGAGCTTTTTGGAAATTTATAAAGTGTGGTATGTAAATTTGCACTGTTTGTGCCTTGGAAGGCAGAAAATACATTAAAATGAGAGAGGGAAAGGAAGAGAGAGAAAGAAAGAGAGAACAAGTTGCCAAAACAAGAAAACCATTTGAGCCAAAGAGTGCATTTAGAGAAATGTAACTTTATGACTTTTAAGCCTGAAAGTATTTTTGCACCACATTAACAGTAGTGTGAGCCGCGATGTTTGCACTTCAATGTGGGAGAGCCCCATACTCAACTTTACTTACTTCTTACCGCAACCCTACAATCTAGGCATCCTTATTTTTATTTGGAAAATGAAAAACTATACTTTGGAAAAGCTGACTCATCAGCCCAGGGCCACAAAACCAGGAAGTAAGAGAACAAGCATAGGTTTGTGAAACTTCACAGCTGGGGGATTTTCCTCTACAATCCAAATCCTTTCCCTTTAGTGAGCATTCGCTGCTCTTTGTAGATAAGGAGACAAGTCGTCATATGACAATGTATCCCATATAAAATTATTTTATATTTCTATATTATCTTTATTTTACAGAGAGCTGGAAACAACTTTGGCTTTCATGCTTGGGAAAGCTAACCGTTTTCTCTCTCACCTTGAGTTTACTCTTTGCAATTCTGGCCACATCTTTTTTTTTTTTTAATCCAAGTGGTATTGCTGGGGCCTGAATTTGTTCATGCTGTGACAGTTACTGACTGAAATAAAAATATTTTGGGGAAGATTGCTACCTTATTAAAAATTATAGGTATATCTGTAAGAAAGACTATGGAGAAAATAAATTTCTTAGATAAGGCTTCAGGAGTAAGAGAGTCAAGAAGGAAAGAAATATTATCTAAGTACTTTTTTTCCAGTTATTCCTGGATCAAGCTGTGAAGAGCAGTTGAAAGTCATATGTACAACTACAGGAGACTTTTAAGTTTTCCCAGCCACTTACAGCTTAATCCCTTGCTCAGTGGCTCATTCCCATTTTATAGACATGGACATCAAGCCTTGGAGAGGCTGACTTCACCCTCACCACACTGCTATGAGGATTAAACTTTTGAACATGTGTACATGCACGCTATTAAAAATCCCTCCTTGTTCCTATCAGTACCATTAGCTCTCTGACTCCTGACAAAATGATTCTAGACAGGTTCTATTTTCACACAAAGATCTCGTGGCCTCTTATTATCATGCTGAATGAGTCAAGTCTGAGTCAATGAGCTGCCCAATGGCAGATGTCTTTATGAACAAGGTAGTCTCTCCAGAGGAACCTTACCCTGAAAGAACTGATTTGTAACTGACAGTGATAAATTATTTCATTAGCACAGGTACTCTTCCCTGATGAGCATGGAGCCCAAACATCACTTGTCTCCTAGGGGTACAGGTTGGCTCTGCTTGAAGACTGCTTCCTTAGACATTAGAAAGCTTGAAACAGACCTTCTGAAATGTCATTAAACTCTCATCTTCCCCAGCATTTTACATTTTCTTGGTGTCCCCATAGTCACAACATCTCATAAATCAATAGAATTGTCTCAGGGGCTAATACTTTGTCCCTGAGATTGCAAACCACTGAGCTCAAGGCCCTTCCTGTAAAG
This sequence comes from Dolichotis patagonum, assembly GCA_004027295.1. NCBI lineage: Eukaryota > Metazoa > Chordata > Mammalia > Rodentia > Caviidae > Dolichotis > Dolichotis patagonum. The sequence goes on along the minus strand of PVJX010009600.1, from coordinate 57,110 downwards.
CTAAAAAGCATTTATCTTCACAAACCAAAGAGATCAATTTTTGCCCAAATACCAATCACCCTTTAAAGATGTCTACAAAAACATAGATAGGAGCTGTTTTGGGTGCTATTCAATTTTCCTCCTTTTCTGGGCCAAGACATTTGCAGAATGGAGAGAAAATGTTTACGAGGCTCTTTGCCAAGGAGACTGGCTATTCTGGAGAATGCATTTGAGTCTAAGCCAAATGGACTAGACAGACGCAAGAGTTTACCTTCAGAGCACACAGCTTGCTAGGAAAAGCATGAACTTCACTGTAAATGGAGAGGCCAGAAGGTGAAGTTTGGGGTTAATAAATATTGAATGTAGTAGCCTGTGTTAACTCAAGCACCTTGGTCTCCAGGACTAGTGTAAGCATTAGTTACAACAAGGAAAGAGCCTTCATTTCTATGATATTTTTTAGAGCCATTTGTTCCCTGTAACTGTTTGAAAATAAGAAACAAGTCTCTACTCAGAAGCTGAGGCTTTGGATTTCCTGGGCTTCCATATCAAAGAGTTTTCTCACTGCAAATAATATTGGAAAAGAAAGTGTAAATGCTCAACTCCTATAATTTCTGAAATGAAACAAACAAAGCCACAAGTCAAAATGCATAGAGGTGCAAGGATGCACTGACAATACTAAGATCAAACGATTCCCAGGAATTGATCCACCTGTGACTAAGTTTCTAAGATACGACCATTGATTGAGCTAGGAGGATGGAATGGCTTCTACACTGCCTTTAGATGGTCATAGTCTCACTCACACACTGTTTTCAAGGCCACTATTCATCCATGACTGGCCTGTCTGAGTCTTTTTCATGCTCTTATATCATCCATTCTAGTCTCTATTCACCTTGAACCTCAGCTCCTGTCAGCCTAAAGGTTTCACCAATGTGCTTCCCCACCTGCACTAGGACTATTCTTAATTCTGCCAAGTCATCTACAGCACTCACCATACCCAGAACTCAATCCATATGTCTTTAATCATGGACCAACTGAATTATAATCACCCTAGCTGGCTGTTAGTAATGTGTCTTCCCTGGGGCCACCACCTAGGATTGGCCTTAGGGCTTTTCTATTTCAAATGTGCTCCTAGGTAATCTGATATACTTGGAAACCAATATTTCAAGGAACAAAAATCTTATCTTCAGATGATGAGATGCAGATTAGCTATTAGAAACCGTTCAGTTTAATTCCAATTTATTTAAGACCTTTGAGGTTAAGGGTTAAGGCTTGGGACACGATGGTAAGATAAACACATGGGACAAGATGGTAAGAAAGACACATGGGGTAAAAATGTTCTCAGTCCTGCCCTAAGGCCACTGGGGTTCCCACTGTTTCCAATAGCAATGCCGAGTTTGCCAATCTGGGATGGATCCCATGAGAAACCCAGAACTGGAAGAAATCTTCAATAAAGAGATATACATCCCAAGAGCTGTCTAAAGGCACTGTCTGCATTTAGGTACAAGAACTAACCTGACCTCCATTTCTCCCGAACCATGTAAGGACAAGTATGCTGGCTAGCCAAAGGGTGATTTTTATGGATAGCTACCCAGTGTAGATCTGAGCTTTTACCAAAATAGCTCACGTGCCTGTGACCCCTCAGATACTACACATTGGAATTAAACCTCCACCTATCAGGTGGTGTGCAGGTCCTCAGGGTTCTGCCTCCTGCCTATCTCTCCAGCCAGGCAGACTCCCGTTAACCAGCCCTTCATTAGACCCTCAGAAAGCCCTCACTTCGCCTCTTCTCCTCTGGGAACATTCTCCCCTCAGTTCTTCACCAAGCTGCCTGCCACCCACTCTTCAGGTCTTCCTGTTGTCACTTCCCACACAGCCCTCTCTGTCCCTACTGCCCTCACATCCCCTGGCTACCCCCAGGATTCTGTCCCACAGCCCTGCTTTATCACTTCTGCAGCATTTAGAGCTATCCAAATTCCTCTTTACTTCTGGTTAGCTAGCTTTTTGTTACTGTAAGCAAATACTTGAGAAAATTAACGTAAGGTGGGACAGGTTTCGTTTGGCTCATGGTTGCAGGTCACGTTTGGAGCAGGAGGATCTGAGGCAGAAACATTATGGCAGGAGGATGTGGCTGCTCATTTCATGGCATCCAGGGACCAGACAGAGAGGGAAAAGGTTAGAGAGAAAGGGCCAGGGATCAGATAGAGTCCCACTGTCATGTCCCTATGATCCATTCCCTTTACTGGGCCTGCTTCCATCACCTCTCAATAATACCATCACGTTATGATCCATCTGTGGCTTAATTTACTTGATGAAGTTAAAGCTGTCATGAGTCAATCACCCCTCTAGGCCCTACTTCCGAACACTGCTACCTTGGGATCAAGCCCACAGTACATGAGTCTTTAAAGGGGATTCTACACAATTAAACCATAAAAGCTTCCTTTTGCTTTTCCCTCTCACTTTTCGTTAGAATGTAAGTTCCATGAAGGCAGGAACCCTCTGTCTTACACATCATTATATAACCAGTGACTAAAATCATTATTGGCACAGTTGTTGCAAGAATAGCTGAGCTGATGAAGACTCTTTGTTTGACCAAGCTGTAGTCAGATCTCTCAAACTTCTGGGCCCATCTGCACACTTCCTTATCAAAACCAGTTTTAGCAAAGAACCCTGCTGAGTCAGTTTAGCAAGAATCCCCAGCCTCAGTCTGATTACCCCCCATATCTGATCAGGTTCCTCATCCTCAACCACCCACCAAATGATGTCTGCTCACAGTGGCCGGTCTCCAGCTAGAATCCTACTGACTCAGGTTAGCCAGAAGCCCTCTCACTCTTGATAATGACCAGTGACCCTGAATAACAATTTCTGCTTTGCTATTGTGGACTCATAGTTGGGTGGGGTAATAAACTGGTGGTATTATTCATAAGTAGGGGCAAAGATTTTATTCCTTATTCGATGTTTTTGTAGTGGGAGATTATGAAAAGTTTTACTTTCTATTTAAGTTGTTCAGATTCCAAAAAATAAAAGTTACAGAGAACTTTGAAAAAAATGAGGATATGAAAACCACTCCAAAATTAAGGGTTTTTCAGGCTTCTTCAAGAAGTTCACAAGCATAGAGACACACAGAATGTGGATTAAGTTGATGATGATAATGATACTAACAAGGCAACTGTAGCAAAGCCAACTCAACAAAAGTGCCAAGAGAGTTCCCGACACAAAGAAAACGTTCCGCGACTGTGATTCACAATCTAAATTGCTTCTCACAGTCACATTGTATTCTATAACTATCTCATTTTAAGGATCCGGATACTGGGGTTTTGAATGTGTCTACTTTGCCTAAGGTCATACAGTTTGTTACGAGGATGTTAAGAGGATGCTGGACCCTGTCCAATTGGAAATCGGAAAGAAACTGAGTTAGGTACCACTTCTGCATAACCCGCAGCACAGGGCAAGTCAACCTCTGTGTTTTCTCATTTGGAAAGTGGGCTAATAAAAGTGCCCATTTTAGTTAGGTAATATTATGGAAAAAAGTGACTTAACACCTGTAAAGTACTCAGGATAATATTAAGCATATAGCAGGAATTTGGTAAGTTTTAGATATGATTTAATAATAACACTATTTCCTCAATAATAAATGAGCTAATATACCTACATTAATAGGAGCAGTAATGAATATATATCAAAATTTAATAGTTCTAGGCTACAATTTAATAACTTATCTTCTTGCTGTTAAACTTTACTGTTATTGCTATTCTTAGTACTACATACAACAGAATACAAAAAAACCTGATTATTTCAGTTTTGAGCTTTCAGTTAAAGAATGGTTGGCTTTTTTAATGGAACATCATACACATCATTATCAAATGTGAGGCAGCTAAAAAATGAAAGTAATATACAGAAGTGGCGCCTCCTGGCATATAACATGCTCCTGATGGTTTGCCAGGGTGAGGTAACCCAACAGCTGTCAGGAATCAGTCCCTAGGCCTCACGCCTGCTTCACAATATCTCTTCATCCCCCAGGAGATGAGGCTACACCTTCGGAGTTTTGGTTCCAATGCACAGGAAATTCTTAATCCACACCACCCTCCACCCTTGGGGAGAAGGGAGGCTATATGTTATCCTGCAGACTCATCAGATTTCTGCATGATTATCTTCCCTAAAAGTTGGCTCAGTAGAAACAATATAGGCGTGGATGGAGGAAAATATTTGCACCCATTAAGCATATCGTTAGTGTCATATTCAGAAATATGAACTACATCTTCATAGCAGGAATGTACATTCTATGAGAAATTCTAGGAAACAAGGGCAGATGCTAATGCTTAAGAGACATTATACTTTAGATATTATTATTCATTAAACTCTCAGCAGTCTTATATGGATCTGAAGGACTTAAAGGATACTTTGCACAGCATTACAATGTCATTTGAAATCTTCACACACAAAATACAGTGGTGCCTTGTTTCACAAACTCAGTTTTCTCCACAATTCTGGCCACAAACTAAATTGGATGAGGACTGAGTCAAATTTCCCCATAAGACCCACACTGAACCTAACCACTGAATTTGATTTGGTTCTCATCCAATGTGGTTTGCAAACAGAATCGAGGAAAGAATTAAGTTTGTGACCTGGGGTACCACTATATTCAGAAATATAGCACTGCCTGGGAAGCTGATTTTGGATTTCCTAGCCTCCGGAACAGTAAGCAATAAATTTCTTTTATTTATGATTTACTTATGGTATTTTGATATAATAGCTGAAACGGACTAAAACAATGCCCTTACTTAATAGACTCCAGAGATCTGTCTTGTTCTTTTTCTACCATGTAAGGGTACTAAGAGAAGTTGGTCACCCATAGCCCAGAAGAGGTCCCTCAGCAGAACTTGACCATATTAGCACCTGGCCTCAGACATCCAAGCTTCAGAATATGAGAAACAAATTCTGCTCTGTACAAACACTCAATCTATAGTACTTTATTATAGCAGCCTGCACTGAGACAGATGTGTACAATAACAAAACCCATTCTCAACTCATAGCAGATTGTGTCATACACAGACGTGGCCTAACCGTCATCATTCGCTAACATCTGTTCTATAGGAAGCTGAACAAAGAGGCTCTCCACCCCTTTCTCAAATTTTTTCTGGAGAGCTGTTTGACATTCCACAACACTCTTTCCTGCTGAAAGGACTCCAGTATCCTTCGGGGACCCCAAGTTCTTCTCATACCCCACTCTAGTGAAGTAAGAACAAAAGCACTTACCACATGATCATGATCACTAACTTCATTACGATTTCATTCAGAATGTTGAAGAACTCCACCATCAGCTTGGCCTGCTCACCCATCTTCCCCATAGCGATGCCAAAGGCAATGAAAAACCCTATCAGACCTGTTGGGTGAATCACATCACACAGAAGGACAGATTATAAAGTATGTTTTCTTTTCCTGATTCTTTGTCATTTTTCACACATGGAACAGTTCACATGTCACTGCTAGTGAGCCTATAAATTAGGTAGGAATTAAAAGACCTAAGTGCTGCCTTTCACACTGCAAGTGTTTTCTCCTTGAATAACTGTGACTTTTCTTAACATGTTTTACATGACCAGATTAAACTGCAAGTGTACCTGTAGTTCCTTGAAGAAATTCATTCAATTTCATTCCAAACTAAACGGTGCTCTCTTTATTGTCTCACTTACGAAATTTTGTGAAAATGCATGTAAGCAGATTCCTTTATTACAGATTAACAAAGGAAGGCTTGTTAGGACTTGGGGATTATCATACAAACTTTGGAGCCAGAATTGGAACAGCAGAGACCAGTTAGCCAACAAAGTCTTTGCTAAGGTGATTTTGGAGTGAGTGCAAATTAATACTTGGCTGGTATGTTTCACACTTGAAAATTCCAAAATGTAAAGTTATTTTTCTGTTGCTAATACCTAACACAAGAAGGAGAAGGTAAGTTGAAAAACAAAGTGGAAAACAGTAAGAAATTCAAAATCAGTTTGAGAAACTTCAATTTATCTAGTTTTTTAAAAAATGTAACCTGTTATTTATATTCAAAATTGCCATAATTCATATTCATTTTGTAGTCAAAGTGGTTAGAATGCTTTTCTCTGTCTCTGTCTGTCTCTGTCACTGTCTGTCTCTTCCTGTCTTGTCTCTGTCTCTGTCTGTCTGTCTCTCTCTCTCTCTCTCTCTCGCTCAGGGTTATAAAGATTCTCTGTCAGATTTTCCCCCTTCTTAGGCCTCAGCCCTCTTCTCCCTTCACTTGATATCATGGTTAAGCTATGCACCACTCCAGGGTAAACTGCAACTCCAGGTCGATTTGAGGAGCTCAGTCTCTGCAGTCGATATCAGTACCAAACTGCATGAGGTCCTGGACCAAGTACAACACGTGACCTTGAGTTTTCTTATTTCTGTGTTAGCTTTTCTGCAACACCCACACCTGAGGTCCTGGGAATGTGCCCTCTAATTCAGTTTCTGCAAGAAGAGGCTTGGCTTTTCTCTCTCCCGGGGATACTTTCCCAATACTCAAGCCAGTCTTTTCCACCAACCTCAGTGTCTCCCTCTGATCCACCCAGAAATTGGGGCTCACTATGTGACTAACAGATTTCCCAGTACCACCTGGAGGGTGTCTAATTTCTGTTTGACAATTACCATGTGCTTCCCTACTCCTGAGCCATTATTCCCTATTTGGGTGCCCTGATTTTGACGACTTACATGAATTATAAACTAATACTGCTGTACCCTGGGCTATCAGACTTTGCTGGCCCACTAGACATTTCCTCTGACCTTGAAGCATGAGCCATCTTCTCTTCTCTCGTCCTCCATCCTCTTTCCCACACCTATCTTACCCCTGGTTGGAAGGTCTAATTCTTGGTCCCCCCATATTGTATCCAATGTCCAGTCATCCCTGGAGTCAACCTATGTTAGATAAATTGTAGCATTATGAGTTGATTATCTTAGAGAGATTATCCTTCTCTCTGAACCTCTAATGTTACCCCTTTCCTCATCTTTGAAAATGCTAATCTCACTACAGCAAGTACATATCAACCCAGACTGACTACCCATTGCAGGATCTTCTTTTCAGTACACACACAAAAAAATCTGCCCTTGCCATCTGTATTGCAAATACATAGGCTTAATATTTAATATCTCCCTTCTTAGCTCTTAGTCAGAGACTTTGACACGTAACTTCTCAAGTGAGCTATTGGTTCAGGAAAGGCAAGGACATACTGAAAATTAGACCTCAGTCAGAGTGGGTGACTTCTGCAGTATGAAATCAGTTTCAGGCTATTCCTGAACACAAATCCGTGGAGAACAGTTTGCTAGGTATGTGGAGAGAAACAATAAATCTGATTATTATGACTGAGAATACCTAATATCACTCCATTAATGTCATTTGAAAAAGTTAAGAGAAAATGTTCAAGGCCTTAAATCCCAAGAATTTGATATGAGAAAGCTCCCCTCTGGGCCAGAAAACTTGGATTATATATCTATGAGTACAGAAGAGAGATTTTTCTTTTTAAAGAGAAGCTGGAGTTGTTTTAATCAATGGGGATTAGTGTCTAGAACTGGTTCTAGAGGGTTTGGGGAGGAGAAATAGATCCCTAATGATGTGGTAGGCAGTGCTAGAATTATACCTTCCTTTACTTTGGTGCTCAATATTTGGGACTTTCCAAAGCCAAAGAACAGAAAGACAGAAAAACAAAACAAAAAAGGCCACCATCTCCACCCCTGGAAGAGTATGGAAAGAACCTTATTTCAAACATCCTTGGTAAGTGGGAAGTTTCCAAACAGTTCTAACTTCCCTCAGCTACCCAGGGCCTTGATCTGCACTTGGACAGATACCCACATTCAACTTGTCATTTCCCTCCGTAAATATTGCCTAATTGAAATCACTCATTGCAACTGGGGTGTTACATTTGAACAAAGCCCTCTTACACTTGGTCACTGGAGTTGAAAGAGGAGCAAGTTGTGTTGAAACTCGCCGGCAAAGGCAAAAGTCACGCGATTTCCTAGAATCCACTGAAATGACCAGAATGTGATCCACCCACCCCAAGGTCTTGGTTTTTACCTCATGATCCCAGCCTCTTTCAGAGTATGGGGGATACTGTAACAAAGAGGGCTGGGTCTTCATTCATGACCTTCCAGAAGAGACAAGGAGCAGTAGGGAGGTTCTGGAAGGGTCATAGTTCTCTGGACAGTAGGAGACAGAGTACTGACAATGTTTGCAAAATCTCCTTCTGGTTAGGGTGTAGCTCAGCAGTAAAGGGCTTCCCTAGAAAGTGCAAGGCCATAGGTTCCAGCTTCAGTATTAAAAAAACAAACAAAAAAAGACTCTCCTGAAAGTTCAGTTCAAAACTTTGTAGAGAAACTCTCCCACTTTCTCTTCTGATTGTCAACAATGTTTACTGATCTTTCATTGCCTGGCAACTCAGGGAGTTTATCTCCTCCCTGCCTCTTTCACTTACCCAACCCACTTCCCACTGGCCAAACAGAAAAGATTTGTTTCTCATTCTCAGTGATGGTACAATCTTGCTCCCTCTGCCTTTCTCTCTGCAGTCTAGGTGGGTAAGGAGAAGGGCTACCACATTTAGAACAGACAGATAAGATACTTGATTACAATCTCAATTTCAGATTCACGATGAATCAATTTTCTTATTGTAATATTTGGGAAATGCACTAAAAATTATTTGTTTTAACAGGGCAATTGCATTTTATCTGCCAACCCAACCAAGGAGACAAGGAAATAATCTAGATGACAAAAGAAAAGGACCATTATGCTCATCTGTTTCTAAACAACTCTCACTTGAGTCCTTAGAACTCTTGCTTAGAAGATCTTGCTTAGAAATCTAGATTCCCCATGTCTCCTGTTCTATGGACAAATGTCCCTCTTTCTTGTCTTGAGGATACCATACTAGTTGTGGGTGTGGATTGTGGAGCAGAGTGGACCCCCAAAATGGAAGTGGTGAGTAACCTGAGCAAACTAGAGCCACTCACATAGGAGAAATGTTATGCCCTGCAGGGCTATTTTCTGATTAGCTCCTGAGTTCACCACCCATTTTTACTAAGGATCATAGCTCATCTGAATAGAGCACATGACAGGTACTATTGTGCTTTACATGCACAATCTCATTTAATCCTCCCAACAATCAGCAAACCAGATGCCAATCCCATCTCCATTTCACAACCGAGGCTCAGAGAAGTGGAGTGATTTGCCCAAGGTCAGATAATCAGGGAGTGGCCCACAGTGCTCCAAACCCAAGTCTGTCTGGCATTAGGGAAACTCTAGGATGGAATGCTAAGAAGTTACCAGGCTGGGGGGAAGGGCTTGCTGGAATCTCAGAAAGCTAATCTGTAAAGCCCCTTTGGCCCTTACCTCCATGCTTCACATGGGTAGCTTTACATTTGTTTACAGACTGTGAGAGCTGGGAACAGACAACGCCATGCATGGCACAGATCTGAGGGCATGGGCAAAGCTCAAAAAAAATGCTCAGGAAATGAAAGATATGGAGAAATGTATGTGTAACTTAATAACATGGAAATTTACATAAGATAGTTTGTCAAGACCAGACAGAGTCAAGGAATGTGTCCAGGTGATGTCAGTCCCTTCCTCCTTTCCTATCCCAGACCTCTAACCACCAGGTCCCCTGGGCTCTGTCTTCTGCCCATCTCTAGTCCCTCTTCTTCTAATCTCAGTTCCCTTGACCTTCAAACTGCTCCCCAGAGAGAGCCTCCTGTGTCACCTAGAGGACAACAGAGTTATCCGAAGGGAGCAAGGGAGGCTGAGGAGCCCAGGGTTGGCAAATGAGCAGCGGGAAAGGTTGGCCATCATCACCAAGGAGACAGAGGCACCTCCCCCAGGAAGATGAACCCAGGACAACTACTTTGCCTACCTAAGACGTTCATCCCATCCTTGAACTCCAGGCCCTTCTTGAGAACCACCTTAGTTTCCTCAGGGATCTCTGTCACAGTGTCGTTCAACAGGGAGACAACAGTGCTGGTGGCATTGGGTTCCTCTGATTGAGGAGCCACCAGGACCTTCTTTGTCACCGTTTGAATCTAAGGGAGTAAAAACAAAGAAGATGATCATAAAGATGAGATTTAGTCTAACAAGTCAACAAAACCTGGTTACTCAAATACTTCATGTTGAAAGTAATTAAGAAATGCCCAAAGAAGTTTATGGAAACTGGAAAATATGTTATATGTTCGTTTAACAAAGTGATATTTTATTACATGCATACAGTAGGATGCAACTGGCCTAATCCTAAGACAGTTGCAGAATTTATAAAATTAACTTGTACTGTACTACAAGCATTGTGATCTAATATAATGGGATGCAAGCTTAAAACAGGAGGTTGGGTGTCATTTCCTTTTCATTCTCATGATTGTACCTCAGGGACAATATTAAAAGCCTAAGTTGGATGTCCCTCAGAATTGTGAGACCTGGATAAATGACCTTCTGTGCCTGTTAGACAGTTATCACCAACCAACGCTCAGTCTGGGCTCCTTCCAATGCCAGGTTCTGCTGGGAATCCCCATTTGGGCACCAAGTGCGACAGTGGTAGCAGCCACTATGGCAGGAACATTTGCTTGTATTTTGGATCCAAATGTAAATTCAGAACATTCCCATCTCTTCTGGGCAGCTATACCAACCAACCCTCGTTCTATGTTTTCTAAGCTTGCAGGTTCCAAAGAACCTCTCATGTGCTTCCTCAATGCCTGTAGCAGTGATTCTATTTTTAAAAGTATCAGGCAGAATGCTCTGAAAATTCACTTCTGAGTTCCTAAACCCACTATATACAAGGGAATTAAAATAGAGTTTATGTAGAATCCTAGAATGTCAGGACCGGCATGTACAAGGTGACAGATGGCTGAACCCCGATTAGATATGGAAGAGGATGCATTGGAGAAGTCAAGTGACTTTTCAGATGTCACAGAGTTGGGACTTCACTTCCACTAGCTTGACTGCTATTAAGTTCCTCCCACTCCCTGGGCTGGATGGTAAACTAGGTGGACCTGATCCTCCTGCAGCTGAGCCCAACAGGCAGCAATGCCAAACTGACCAGATGACCAAGGTGATGAAAATGGAGATCAGTGTTCTCGGGGCTGAGGAAGGCATCTCAGTCCCAGACTAGCCACATGCACCGAAGCAAGTAGAAGGGATGCCCAGGGTCAACTGTGCAAAATAACAGGCAGAATGGAAGTAAATCACAAGTACAGCAGAATCCTACTCTCAGGGAAGAAAGCTGCCCACCTATCCTGAGAATGCTAAAGAAGCCAAAGTTCAGGTTAATTGAAGCAATGATCATGGATCTAGATGTGGCCTTCAATCAGTACATTGCTGGTTAGTTACTGAAGTGGGGTTCAATAGGTACTGTTTGACTCCAAAATCCGGCTTCCAAACAGCACAGGCAGGGGCTTCCATTGAAGCTGAAAGGATAGGAACACTGGAACCAGGCCTAGTCCTCACCTGAATTCTGGATTCACACAGCCTGTCTGGGTTGTGCAACTCCATCTGGGTACCAGCTCTACCACATTCCTACTCACCGTCATCCCTCACCTTAAAATCTGCAAAAGCCTCCTCACTTACCGACCCATCTTTCTTGTCTACCTTCCATCTATAAGAAAGTACGGCTACCTATACTTCCATCTAAATCCATAGTTTCCAGACTGATTTTTCAAAAAACAAAACTGTCATTTCCCTGACTGAAACCCTTTTAGACTAAGGATGCAATTGTGATGTTAGCCTGAGCTGGGTTTTCCTTGCTTCACTCAATGTTACTCACTCTCCTCTTACCAACCTCCCTTCTCGTCTCTGAACATACTGAATGCTTTCTGACCTCTGCCAGTCTGCTCGAAGCCTCTCCTTCAGGTCTCCTCTGACCTCATTCATTCTGATCCCCTGTTGTTTCAGCTCAGACATCTTCCTCAGTCACTACTCAGCCCATTCTTATCCTGCCTCCAGCCCTCATGGTTTTTAAGCTTCTTATGTATTCACCTGGTTTGCTTCAGGCTCTCTCTTGCCTCTGCAATGTGAAAAAGCAGCATGGAGCTGGGCAGTTGTCTCTGTCATCTCTTGTGGCATCTTTTGCTGAGCCAGAGAGCCCAGCAGTCAGTAGCACTGGAAAGCACTGGCTGGGTGGCCACACACTGATAACTGAGTTCCCCGGAGGAACAGATACCATGTGATTTCTGTTGCTGGCCTTGATTTAATGCAGTCAGGCTACACATTACAGCCAGTTACTCTCTGGGAAACCTCACACTCTGCACAGCAAGTGGCAGCCCTCGCTGCTCTCCAAGGCCTAGGGACCTGACGTGGGCAAGCTACACCCTGCTGCCTCGAGTGAGGCACCCTCTATTCTGGGGACAGTTCAGCTTCTTTAGATCTCTGATTCTGACTGTGGTCAGAAAGCTCTCATCAGTCAAGAGAGACGATTTTAAGTCATTTCCTATCATGCATCATGGACATGGAAGTGACTTCTTGTGGATGCTCTCATTTCAGGAATGCCATGATGCTAAGAATGGCCTCCTCACCTCAAGACCTCCTTAAGACCCTATATGTCATGCTTCAGCAATATATACCCACCTTTACCTGGGGTAGAGGCTTGATTCTACACTGTCAGTCCTCAGGTTGTCTGAATGCAGAGGGACCTTGGCTGAGCTTAGCTGAGGGGCGAAGACTCCGTGCTCATGTAACTTTTGCCTGTGAAGTGATGGAATCAGAGTGGGGGTTCACCCCCAGAGAATGGCATGGCCCTTATCCCAGGACTGCAGACAGTGGCCCTTCGGATGGGCCACTGACAATCTATATGCAAAGATTGCCCACTGACAGAGAGGTCTCCAAGTGTGAATGTGGCCAATACCCCCAAAATTCACTCCAAGGCCCAAGAAACCATAGTGCCTGGCTGCTTCTTCGTCCTGCCTTCTAGGTGTTTGGACTGAGATAAACAGACCAAGCCAGCAGACTCAGATCTGTATTTCCCAGGGCCTCCCAACCTCAGTTTTCTCCTAACTCACTCCAGGAGCTACAGCTCCAGAGAGCTTTCTGTAATGTTAAGAAGATACTTGGCAGTCAGTTGTGTCGATTGCTCCAAAGCAAGCAATTTCACCTTTCTACCCTGACAGGTGGAAAAAACAAGCACATGATACTGAGGGGCTACAGCACTCCTTTCTCCACTTACTTCTAGTCTCTCCCAGTCCTACTCCACCTGCTTAGAACGGTTTCCTTTAATATAGGTCCAGGCTCTTGTACCACTGAAATGACATTTAAACCTTTCTTGAAGTTTTAATTTATTGTTAATTGTGATAAGAACTGAACATATTTGTAGGGTACAACACGATATTCATTATACTTGTATACACTGTATAATAATCACATCAGGTTAATAAGCAAATCCATCACTGACAGTATTTATCATTTCTTTGTAAAACAATATTTGAAATCAGAGATCATATCCTGCCCCAAAGCTACCTGGACTCTGCAGGAGTTGGCAACTACATTTTAGGGGCAGCTGGGAACATAGACTTTCCTCTAAGCTGCTAGTCTTCTAAATTCGTTTTTCCCGTGATTTCCTGGAAATGGCTAGAAAAGGATCATTGTGTCTAACTTAGTCTCTAGCTAGATTGCTGAGAACTGAGGTGTGTTCTAATATAAGCTTGCTGTGGGGATAGAAAACAGGCTAGTCAGCAAGTGGGGCAGCTGACTCAGTAGTTCTATTCAACAGAATCATCTGTTTTTAAAAATCACAAGTTTAAAAAGATGCATATCATGTATGCCACTGGTAGAAGTACACACTGCCAATGAATGACATCTATAGTACCATTTTCAACATTCTACAAATCCTAAGCATAAAGCTTTTTTGCCCCAAGACATTTCCACTTCTAGGAAAATTACATGATCACAGAGAAGAGAGTGACCCTTTTGAACTGCTACATGAGAAAAGCAAGAGGCATCATGGTATATAAGATAAAGTACTGCTTGAGTTGACTGTTTTTCTAGAGGTCATACACATATGCATAGGTGGTAAAGAAGATGTATAATAAGAAACAAAATTCTCAACATGAGTAGCTCTTGGGAGGGTCAATGAGAGCTTGTAATTTGTTATTTTATGTACTTCTATACTATTTACCCTTTCCAGGTCCACAGATATTATTCAAACTCACAATTTAAAAAAGCATCCAGGCCTCAAATCCATTTTGGAAGATTATAGCTTCTGATTCTATACAGTAGTTATATATATGTATATGTATATATACTATATACTATATACTATATATTATATATTATATATTATATATTATATATATATTTTTTTTTAATTCTAAAAGTGGTTTTGCTACACTTCAAAATGGAGAACCACTGGGCATTTCAAAGGATTGTGAGTAAGAGGGATAAAAATGTACTTCTGGATTATTCAGAGATAGAAACTTAAAGAAAAGGAAGAGGAGGAAGAAAGGAGATCTCATAGCAAAAAGATATTAAGTAAGCAGGAAAAAAGGTGGGACTTTAAAAAACTACCACAAGATTCCAGTCCCAAGAGGCTACCCCAGACCATGTAGCCATGTAGACCAACGTAGTCTGGGCCTAGACAGACATAATTAAATATTGAGACGATTGTTACCAGAGTGGCCTAAGCTACCACTTCAATAACTTAGATGACTGGAGAAGACAGACCACCAGAACTTCAGGTTACCTGCTGGAAACAGGCTTGGACCAGGTTTTCTGGGAAGAGATTGCGGATAAGATCCAAGAAGGCATCCAAGCTAGAGACTTCATCATTCTTCTTCCCAGGTCCCAGTTGTTTCTTGAGTTTGGGATTCCCAGGGTGGATGGCCAAGACCAGGATGACCCCCAGCACAGCAGCGATGACGGTCGTGGACATATAATATATCATGGCTCTCGTACCTAAGCGACCACTGGCTTTAGCATCCAAGCCTGACAACCCTAGGTTAAAAAGAAATCCAGAAGAGTTAATTCTATTATGTATCTGCTAATAGCCCATTTCTCCACATCTATAACCCTTGGTTTCCTATGACTCAAATGCATTCATGGTTAACTAAATCCAGTACTAAATATTTGACCAATTCTTCAATTTACAATGTTATTTTCATGGACATTTTTAAGATTCTTGAGAACTGGGGAGAGCTGGCAATTGTCTAGCTCAGAATTTGCACATGGTTGCTCACTACATTTTTGTCAGTCTGCAAGAGTGACTTAAAGTTGAAGATACTTCAGCTTTAATTATGAGATGATGTCCTTTACCTTGTGGCATCCTTTCTTTTGTGAAGCGGTAGTGCTGGTACACGCTAGTTTCCACATTTATTAGTACCACTGAACCTCCCAGCTCTCTCATCTCTCTGAGGCGAAGCCTCATTTCCTAGCCTCGCATAGGGATCAGAAAACATGTGCATAAGGCAGCTTCCAGCGGTGGTGCTTCATCTATACTGAGGGAGCTTAGAGGAAATTCCAAGCAAGTCACAAAAACTCCAGCCTCGCTGGGTTTTTCTCCAGTTGTTTTTTCAATTTGTCCACTTCCTGATTTCAGTTCCTTCTTTTACTGGACAGAGAGATACTGAGCCTCTTTTGGGGATCCATCCCCTTGGCGGTGGGGGAGAGGTCACTGATAGGAACTTCTCTCAAACTGACTCCTATACGACTTTCTTTTCTTTACCAACTACAGTCTAATTCTGGCCAATGAAAGTCGGGTTTCCTAACCAGCTTGGTGTACATACAATCTCTTCAACAAGTGTGGAGATCATTTTCTCTAGTTTGGAAAGAAGCATTTGAGGCAAACACACAGATAGTTTCATTCAATCTAGGTGTGACTGACGGGATCCCATTGAGCTCCTGAGCACCTGATATTGAGCTCTACTCTGTTCACTAGATTCAGTAGTTGACAAGCTATGAGACTTTAGAACAACCAAGAACAACATCTGATGGTGCTTCATTTCCTGCATAAGGTGGTCAGTCTAGAGGGCAATTTCTCAAGGTCACACAGCCAATTGGCACCCAAATATGGACCCAAGGCCCAACTTGCCATCCTTAACTCAAGAGCTAGTCTCTAAACACCAACCAACGGGGCAATATTATTGGGTAAGGAGGAAAATGATGCCCTGTTGGAGCAGTATTATTTGGTAAGGTGGAAATTACAGTATAAACTTTGGCAAGGGGGGAGATGCTCTTAAGTATAATAATTAATCCTTTTAGCCAAAATAAGTAAGCATGATGCTACACATTAGTGGCACCCTTGTCCTAAAAAAAGTCAAAGGGCTTTCATTTCTAACATTTCATTTATTTTTAATGCTCATCACTCTCCTTGTCCAATGAAAAAATAAAGACAATGTCCTTTTCCATGTGTTACCTTTATCAGTTTCTGAACAAAACATGCTTTAGAAAATTGAGAAGGCATACATTAAAAATTAATCTCACTAGAGCTGTCCTTTGACATGTGGCTGTTTCCGTTTTATCTTTTGTGGCTAGGGAGAACAATGGACAACCAACAGATGGCAAGCATTTTTTTTTTCTTTTGGGGTTGATTATCCCCATTTTATGGACAGGAAAAGCAAAGCTTTGAAGTGACATGACACAGATGATCACGTTCACTCACTTAGCAGAATTGAGATTCTATCGTCAATGCGAAAGCCAGGACGGGACAATGACTACCTCTGGAGAGACACCAGGGAGGTGGTCTTACCTGTGATTAAGCTGGAGATGATGAGAGGGAGAATGAGCATTTTTAGCATCCTCATGAGTATATCCCCCGGGAAGGCTATTAACATAACCACATCAGGGTGGATGGGAGAGGCCAAGCGGAGCAGCCCGCCACATACTGCCCCCAAGATGACACCTATAAGGAAGGAGAAAAGGGACAAAATCTGAATCTTTTTTTTTTTTGCCCTCGTCAAATGAATAGACCTGCAGACTTCTTAGTGAAACTGATCTTTCTTGTGCTTCTGTCTTGTTCAATGATGAATAAACTTACAATACAAACGTTAGTTAAGGGAAATTGAGTTGACAACTAGCAAAAGGACTTTCTACGGCTTCAACTATTCTAACAGGCAGCCTTGGAAGAATCAAAGTGAGCCTTCTGAAGGTGGGGCAGGGAAGAAGACTTGGCTCCAACAGACTTGAAGACATTGCAGCATCAGAGATATTCCATAGAAACAACTCACAGTGCCGGATGTGGTTTTTCCCTCCAGCCCAGGTCTGGCCATATGGCTTGGCTATTAAATGTGTCATCCATTTCACTGGAGGTCATATAAAATGTTTGATTGAGCAAACTACTACAAAGCCCCATCCATCTATTTTCTTCGACTGCTGATAATTTCCTCATGGCTTACTCTCCAGATTTGCCTTTGATTTCCAGGTCCTTTTACTCAACCTCTAGACTTACTCATCTATAGCAGCTAAAGGAGGTACTTTAAATTTGTAATTTTAGAAGAATCAAGTGAAGCAGTGATGCTACCAGGAGCCTTTCTCTTCTACAGACCACCAGATCCTACAAGAAGGACTTTAGATCTCTGAAAATGGAATGGCCAGCATAAAGCACAGCCAGGGACCGTACGTAGCACACTGGCTGTACAAGAGGGGAGGACTTCTCAGGTCTGTTTTTACAGAGATAATTCTAGGAATATGGAGGGAATGATGTGACTGACAGTCTAACCTTATTTCTCCTACAAGCAAAAATCATAGTCCAAGTTTTTCAAAGCCCTATGATGAATGAGCTGTGCGTGCATGGAGGGTAACTCGTGGAACAGCCAACCATGCTTGTAGTTTCCTATCACTGCATGAACTGAGGAGTGGTAAGTTCCCAGTCTTGACACTGACCCAATGGCAGATAAGAAGACTGATTGAAGGGAGAAGGCACAGGATGGAGGGTGTGTGGTGGGTATGGGGGTCAGTGGTGACAGTTGGGAGACAATGAGTTGTCATCGCGTCCCTGTGTAGCTAAAGGGAGAGCTGAAGAGCAAAGGAGACACTGAGAAGAGAGATGGTGTGGCTGGCATTACAAGCTGCGGTTTACTTCACTGTTCATAAAACCCGGTGGAAAATTTAACACCGAGATTGTATTCACTGTCCACACAAAAGAAGCACCTCAGGGTGAGGAAGATGGGACGGAAGATTTCGGAGTTGAAACTGGAGCAAATCAAGGCATTGGAACAAATCTCTGTATTGACCTTCTTAGGTAATGTGCCCAACCTAAGTAACAGTGTTTCTGCAGAAGGTCAGAGTCTGGGCATCCTTTTAGTAGTGTTTCCTGCAATGGTCACCCTATCTTGGTGCTGGTATTTCTCTACATTGATCCACTAGCTACCTGCTTTGGAATCACCTTAAGGCTTACTAACTGTGGATTGCTGGCTCTTGCTCCAGATGGCTCAAAGCTGTCTCCATGGAGACGGCCTAGGAATCTGCATGCTGACACACTCACTGGAAAGCATAAGGGTAAGGATCCAAAGGAGGAGGGCACACAGCTGCTTTAGGTGGATTCAGGAAGATGATTCCACTGCAGTAGCAATGCCTGGGCCAACTGGGCATTGGGCAGAGCAGGTTAGCTACTCAGACCAGCTCCCCCACAGAGCCCAGAGAACACCGGTGAGGAGGAGCTGGGTGGTTCAGGCACCTACCAAACACCGTCAGCGTGAGCAGGAGGTTCTTCCTCAGCTTGTGGCACAAGCGCTGGCCTAGGTGTCGGTGCTTTGGCTCCTCTGAGCTGAGATGGCTGTCATGCATGCGCACTTCCACTTGCTTGGGCATATTGTTGGCACTGCAACGGAAGTGGGGCAATTGTTAGAGACCGTGGGCACCGCACCTACACAGCTTCAGGGGCTCAGATTATAGCGACCTGCCCGTACCCCTGGGGATGGAAAGCAAAGTGAACTCAGGACACTCTGGATTCCAGGTTACCAGTAAGCAGGACAACAGGACACACCAGTCACTTGTGTGTCCGGTGCTTTGATTCCCACGACTGAGGATCCTTGTGGTAAAGGTAGGCAGTGAGTGATGGGTTTTCCTGAGAGTTGCCCCCAATGCTGGGAGGGAAGTATCCCCACCTCATTTTTCAGAGACTAACTTGCTGAGGGCTGCGAGGCCAGAGGAAATGGGGATTCAAATCTAGACATGCCTGGCTCCAAAATCTGAGCTTTTTCATTCTTTTAACAACAGCAAAATAGTGACGTTTCTGGAGAGCAGCAGTCCGAGTTATACCCAAATGAAAGGCCTCCAAGCTCAGGCTTCCTACGTCCTATAAAAATTGTAGATGCTGACAACCCAAGTTTTACCTCTTTTGGAAAAAAAGTTCATCCAATATAAAGAAAGTTCAATGTACTATATTTAAAAGGTCACAGTATCACTAGGGTATGCTAAACTGCTCACAAGCCAAGACTACTGGGAGTCAAAGGAGTACAGTTTTCGGAAGTACTTTGACCACTTTCTCCCACAGAAGCAGCTTGGCTTTCTTTTGGTTAAACCCAGTGATACCAGGCCATCCTGGGAGTCTTCTGAGTGGAGCCCTAGGCAGGAAAATGGGGACACTACTCCTTCTCCAGCTTTATCATTTTCCAGGCCACGGAAATTCCACAATTAAGCATGGGTCATGGACATAGGGGTGCCAGGGTTTTACTTTGGCAACTTTGGACATTCTTATAGCTGCTATTTACAATCACCATCATTCAATAAAAGAATAGGTAAAAGCTTTCAGCATCTGGAAGGACAGGTTACTGTCCCTGAGTAAATGACAGGCTAGTGTCTTCTACGATACCAAGGTGTTACCCTTCCCAGATAGTCTCACCACAGACTGCCCAAACCTCCATCTGGAATTGATACTTATCTGCAGACTCATAATCATCAGTTATAGTGGGAAGAGTGTGGGCTTTGGGGTCAGAGAATTGTGGCTTCGAATCCTGATTCTGTCATGTGCTAGCTGTGTGGTGTGTGGAAAAAATGGTGTGATACCTACCACATGAAAATTAAACAATATACTAGCATTGTGCTTGACATGGGAAGTCCCTTTTCCAGGGAACATGAAAAAGAGACACTACTTGTCAAGTTCCCAACAAGGATGACATTTAATTCAGTTGACCTACCCAACTGCACTACCATTCCAACAAAATGCCAAGAACATAGCTTCCACTTTCAGAGTGAAAACCAGCGACACAAATACAATATTATGACTTACTTTTTTTCCCAAATAGGCTGCTTAATATATTTGCTACCAAAATGTTTTAAAATTGGGAATCATCTTGCATGATTTGGTAGAATATTCAGATGAAAATATTAATCAAAATGTAAGCTTGTTAGTCTGCTGTTCATGGCCTACATTTCTATCCATTTAGCTAACATTTGAAGCAACCTCTGACCTCTTGATATATGTGTGCACTAACGATCACTCAGACCCCCTAAAAAAGAAAATAGGGCATGTGTGCTCACAGCCTGCAGCCAGCAGTCTTTCCGATCAGTGAGTGATTAGTATCACTTCCTCTTACTGCCAAGTAAAACAGGCGGCAAAATACTTTTTACAACACAGCAGAAGAAAATGATCAAACTAATCTTTTTAACGTCGGTAGATCATATTTCCATGTTTGCATTGGGATCCTTTTCCATTTTTAAACATTTCTGCAGCCAATACTGTAACATGAAGCTCTAAATCAGGAAATGGGCAACAAAGAAGAGCGGTCGTATGTGTTTTGTGGTGGTTCATGTATTCCCTTAGCCAGCTCTTGGCAAAACTCTGTGGCTCCCTTTGAGATGGTTAATATCCTTGCCTTCTGCTATAAATTGAATGGCATCCCTCTTGCCAGTGAAATTAGAATCAGGCACATGGTTGATATTTAAGTGAGACTGGCAAGGTATTTAAAGCAAACCTTCTGGAAAGATCCATGTGATGTAATGAAAGCTTCAGGCATCAGAATAACCATGTCAAAATGAAAACACAAATATTAGGGTAACATACACACCCAGCCGTGAGAAGTGTTTGGATGCCTGCTCCACACATTTCTTCATTGTACAAAATTGCTGCCCATTTAATGGTTTGCTTTTTAGGCCATGACAAAATGTCCTGGAAGCCCTCAATTAAATCAGCCACATCAAAGTGGCAGCATCAAAATGTCACAAACCCACAAGTATTTATTGGGAAAATTCGCGTGACTTGCCCCTCTTGGAATTAAACAGATGCTTCAGGCTTCTACGAATGTCTCGCATATGCATGCTGACAACCATTTTTTAATTACCACTGGGACACAGGGAGCCTTTCCCCCAAAACTCTTTGTAAGAAATTATATGCCAACCTAATTAATCACTACATCTGCCAGAGCACAAGGAGATCCCAAAATGGAGAATATGATGGAATACGACATTGTAGAGTATTATATAGCATAACATAGAGCTGTTTCTAAGCCTATGGATCTTCAAAAGAATAGATACCACGATTAAAATGCATGACATACACAGCTCTAAATGCTGGTTACTGAATGCAGACAGCAATAACAGGTAACTTGCACTTACTGACCATTCTCTATGCAATGAGATACCACACTCAGTAATAAGGAAAATATAAGCCTCATTATACCTGCCTGTGCTATGAATGGTGACAAAGTTCTGCACAGGATGCCAAGGGAAACTGAGGCAGAAGGGATGCTCAAGAAGGTCTCCCAGGAGGGGCTGGTTTCTGACTTGGATCTTAATGAATGGATTTAATTTAAATGACTGCATCCTACACCATTGTATGCATCCTGAGAGAACAGGGCTGTGATTTTTAACTTCTAATACTTAGTGCTTGATAAATTTTACTACAGTAAATTGAGAATTTCTCAAGAGTACCTCGTTTTCTCCTGGGAAGGAAGCCCCTCTACAGATAGGCTGATGGTACATGCTATAGCAAGCTCTTACCATTCTTGCATTTATTCCATGAATTTCTATTGGCCACAAATAGAATTCTGCCATGGTCAAGGTGCTAAAAATAGTGCAATAAACAAAAAAAGACAAGGTCTTTACTCCGTGGAGTAGACACTGTAGAGGAATAAGTAAGTGGATAAATCTTTTACAGAAGCAATAATTGGCAGGAGGAAAGTAAAGGCAGTGGACAATAGAGAGGTAATGAAATTTTATATCAAGTGGCCAGGACTGGTTTCTGTGATAAGGGGACATTTGAAAATAAACCTGGAGGAAATGAGGGCTCTCCTCAAATTAATTGTGCAGTTTGTCCATAGCTTAGCAAATAGAGAATAGACACACAATGGAAATCTGTGTATCCATCCCAGAGCCTAAGGCTTTCACCAGATACAACCTTGGATGTCCACATGTTGGATTTTAGTAAAGACACTGATTCAAATGAAACAACAAATGTGTACTTCTGGGCCCTGTTATCATCATGAATATGATGGGGTTTCAATGACTGTTCCCAGCTCACAGAGGGAGAAATGGTTATTGTAAGGAGGTGAGTTAGACACAATCGAAAGCCTGAGGCTTCCACAGATAAATGTTTTGCTTCCAGAGCAGTGAGTTGAGAGGCAGGACTCAGGCTGGCCAGCTTCCCTGAATTAACAACACATAGTAAGTCATTTCCAGTTTGTACACTTCTGCCTTTATTAATACTCCCTACATCCTGGGCCTGCACAGATGAAATAAAGCAATGAGCAGTTTAAACACACCAACTCCACAGAGCTCCCTGACACTGCTGGTCACCTTTGTTTCTACTTGAGCACTTCCTGGGTAGAGGAGTTAGCAATGAAATTCTTCAACACAGAAAGTTTCAGTAGGTCAGCTCAGCCAGATCTCTCCAATGGCCTCTATTGCCCAACAAATATATGATGAGACAGCCATTAGGAGAATTAAAAACTTTAACAATGAGGTTATAATTTCCTTTAGCCTTAGCCTCTCCACTGAATTATTTAAACAGCTGTTAATTTTTCAATCACTGCCCAGTTCCTTCTCATGCAAATTTATGTGAGTCCTGTTTCAATGAAATGCTTAGCTTATTGTGCAAATCACCCTCCGTAACACAAAGAGACCATGTAATGGGGCTCATGCTAAGTGTTCAACTATTCTCAGAGCCTGCTTTTCATTAGCATTCGATTTGCCTCAGTCTGCCAAGAGTCTCTAATAACAAGCTCATTAGATGTGGTGCTGGAGTCAGACTTCCTGTTGCATGCTCCACTATTGCCTCATCTGGCACCAATTCTCTCTCCTCCTTCACTGATTGAATGAGGTGGCAGGGGAACATTCCCCCAGGGAGCCAAGAAACAACTGCTGTGTTTGGCCTGGAAGACATGAGGTCTTCAGTGGGTTTCATCCATCTACTCCTCCACTGCCCAAGTTTGAACCCAGGCTTGAGGTCCTAGGGAAGCACAGAGAGGTGCATGGATGCAGAAATTGCTCCTAACGGAGATACTAGGTCATACTTTCAAGAGCAACAATAAGACAGTCAGTGTGTTTGATCTGTTTTTGTTTTTGTCTTTTTTAACCAGGAATCAAACTCAGGACCTCACACTTGCCAGGCAAGCACTGTGCTGCTGAGCTATATCCCTGGCTCAGTGTGTTTGACTAAGAAGACTGGAAACACCAGTGGTGTCAGCTTTGAGCATTGGGTACCATCCAGTGGTGCTTATATTTATGACTGTTTCACATGTTGCACTTCTCCAGCTCTCTAAAGAACCATCATCCTTCACGGTGGCTGGAGAGAGGAGTGTGAGTTTGGCTCCTTCCTTCCTCCAATGACCCAGCATGCAAGAGAAGTCTGAGATCTGACCTTCCTTTCCTTCACTGGTGGGACTCGGTCCAGAGACCTGCAGGAAGCCAGCAACACAAAAGGACCCTGGCTAAGGTACACATGATGGACAGGTAGCAATAGAAGCATGGAAATATCCCATGCAACATTAGCAAAAACATCCCATGTAACATTAGCAATATAAGCCAACAGGCATTCTCTAGCCTTTTTGCTTTATTCTATTCATCCTCTTCCTCCCTTTCACCAACTACTTCACTTTATACTTTCATGTGAGTAAATACTGTCTCTTCTCTTTCTGGTTCACTTCAAAACTCCTAGGCCTTCTCTTCCAGTCCTTCCCTCCTGTGTTCTACAATTATCCACAACCTGGATGATCATCTTCTGCCCTACAACTTTGTTCCTACTATATTTAATCTCATTCATCTCTCCATCCTCTGGAACACTCCCTCCCCAATAACAGGGTAAAGTCACTCTACTAAGTGGAAAGTCACTGCAGAGAAGTTCCAAGTATAAGTTGGTTTATATTATATTTCTGTAGACTTTCCTTCTATAGTTATAGATATCAGGCTAAGAGTTATCACAGTTGTCAGTAGCCAGGTTGTACTTAAGTCTATTGTTATTGCCAACTGAACTACTTTACCAGAATGTCACATATGCTATAACCAGCTTTTTTTCCCTGTATGACAACACTATGATTGTAAAGGGTCATAACCATCACCATAGTCCAGTTCCAAAGGAATGGGCCCTCAGTCAAATAGATAACAACTCCTGAATCTTAATATACTGGGAAGGTAAGTTCTTGGGATAGACATAAATAACAAGAACATCTACCTCTAGAAGACATCCAGAGGAAAAAAACACCAGTGATAAGGGTTTATAACATAAGAAATCTACAAGCACCAATGAACAAAATAAAATAGAAAACAACAAGATGAAGAAGCAAAATGCAATCTGGATATTTAGGAATATCCAGAAAGTCCAGAGCACAAAGAGATAGAAGAAATTGGAAGACAAAAGATGGAACTCTCTGAAGTGATAGCAACAGAAGTGAACAAACAAGTGGAAGAGGCCACAGAAAAAATAATATCTAAGGTGCAAAAAAGAAATGACAATCAAAATAAAAGACATCAAAACAGACACAGATAAACAAGTAGAAGAACTCAGGAATGCAAAACATAGGCAAGAAATGGAATCAATGAAACAGATCCAAACAGAAATGTAGGAGATCAGAAACCCCGCTGATACGCAGCAGATTGAATGAATATCTGCTGAGAATAGAATATCAGTCTGGAATACCGGAATGCAAGTAGCAACCAGGAAAAGAAAGATACCTTAAAAACTACAAGAGGCTATGAAAAAATAAATCCAACAACTACAAGGTGAAGCAAAGAAGAATAACATAAGATTTATTGGAATCAGTGGGAAAGGTAGAGACAGCACAAAAGCTATAAAAAACCTGTTCACAGAAATAATGGCAGAAAACTTGTCAAACATGGACAAAGAATTTGACATACAAATAAATGCAACATATAGAATTCCAAACAGCCATGAACACAAAATAAATCTACACCAATGCATATAATAATCAAGAGAAATTCAACACAAGAACAAAATATTAAAAGCTACTAGAGAAAAGAAACATATCACATATAAAGGAAAGCCCATCAGAATCATAGTGGATTTCTCAACACAAACCCTCAAAACAAGGAGACATAGAAGTGAGGTATTTCAAACTCTAAAGAAAAACAGTCTTTAAAGCATACTGATGTATTCTGCAAAACTATCTTTCAGGATTGATGGAAAAATAAGATACTTCCGTGACAAAGAACAATGAAAGAATTTATGATGACCAAGCAAGTTCTACAGAATGCTCTGAAGGGCATATTAGAAAGGGATAATGAAGACCACAAACACATGAACACAAACAGAATGAAGCCACTAGTCAGAGTAAGCAATTAAAAGAGGAGAAAGACGGAACAAGCAATAGGAAAATAACATGAAAAAGATAAGCCAATACAATTCAGTTATAACCATCAATGGAAATGATCTTTAAGACAAAACTGTTCAAAAGAGACACAAAAGATCATTACACACTTGTTAAGGGAAAACTTCAAGAAAAGATTACAATCTAAACATTTAGACACCAAACACAGGTTCACCCAGCTACATAGAACAAACATTAACACACATGAAAAACCAAATAAATACTAACACAATTGTAATAGAGGACCTTAATACTCTACTCTCACAGATAGTTCAACTAGACAAAAAAATCAACAAAGACATATTAGAATTAAACCAAGCCTGTGAACAAATGGACTTGATAGATGTCTACAGAGTGTTCCACCACAAAACATCAGCATATACATTCTTCTCAGGAGCACATGGGACATTCTCCAAATTAGACTATATATTAGCTGATAAAACACGTTTAAGTAAATGTAGATAAATTGAAATCATCCCAAGCATAATATATGACCACAATGAAACTGGAAATCAATGACAAAAGCATTCATAAAAAATACATTAGCGTATGGAAATTAAACAATACCCTTCTAACAAGCCAATGATTCACAGAGGAAAAGAAATAGTATATATAATTAAATGATAATGGTAATACAATATACAGAACTTTATGGGATGCAATGAAAGCAGGAAAACAGAATGAGCTCAAGTAAACAACCTGTGTTGAACCTTGAACTTCCAGAAAAAGAAGAACAAATCAAACCCAAAGTTCATATAAGGGAGGAAATTATAAAGATAAGAGCAAAATTAATGCAAGATAGACTAAGAAATCAATACAAAAAATCAATGAATCAAAAAGTTGGTTCTTTGAAAGAATAGATAAAATCTTTCTACCCCTGCTAGATACTACAAGCCCTGATTTAACCATATGGAAAGTACTAACTTGGCAAGAAATACATCCTTCTCTTATAGCTCCTATGTTCCCACAGGTCCTGTGAATGAATCTGTAGGGTCACAGCATGAAAAGTCTCCTCTAGTCCCCTCTTGTGTTCATTTTCATCCACTGTGTGTATGCACTCAGCCACAAACACACCTTTTTAAAGGTCCTCCTGGGAGGCACTGCAGGCTTCACAAGTGATACATCCTTCATAACTTTCTCACCAACATCTGAGGGTTAGCTGAAGATCAGAGTTAACAATAGATCATGTGGAGCTTGTACATGGACCGCAAAATAAGACCCCATGAGACTGGAGAAATTTTAGAGCTGCTGCTGACTAGTGGGGTCAAAAGAAGCATAAAGATAGATGGATGTAAAGTCCTGATCACAGACAGAATAACAAAGATCTGCAAAATGGTAAAAACACATTCTTAATGCAAGATATCAACAGGATATATCTACTGACTTCAGCCCATGTTTATATTTTAGGTCCTAAATCTTAGTATGTAAAATATGACAGTTAGATTAGAAAATCTTTAATGTTCTAAAATTCTATGATTCTGTAATTCCCCATGCAGGGGAAAAAAAGTATTAGCAACACTTCCAGAGATATGATTCCATTCTAGTTACCCACAGTCAAATATATTTTGAGTTTATCATGAGATAAATTATTTCATTGACAATGAATGGTTAAATCACATCCCTTCACAATAAGAAAGACAAGCGACAACACAGCAATTGTAACCATTTCTTACACACTTACTTCCATTTTTGCCTTTTCTAGCTCAAAAAAAGCATGCTTTTCTAGGATCAATAAATATGGGTTTTGTCAAACCCAGGAGCCCACAACTCAGCCACGAACATCTTCTTAACCCTCCATCACCCTTGAACAATTGTCAGTCCAGATTTCTGTGACGAACAGGTCAAGGCCTGTGGAACATAGGTGAAATGGCACGGGGGCCACCAAACTCACTACTAATCATCAAAAGAACACTGCTATCATTCACAGTGGAACTGGAGAACCTCAGAAACATTCTGGATGAAAACTGAGGGAAATATGCTCCTCCTCTCAGGCCAAGGACAGGGGCAAACTGATTAATGACATGAATGGCAAGAGCAGGTTGGGTCTTTGAATTTCTTCACATAATGGGTAAAACAGCATTAAGACACAGAATTCTGAATGGATGCATACAATTTGCATGTGTTTTGCCCAGAAACAGAAGTTAAAACACCAGCTCAAATGAACAGCCTGTAGAAGGTATGTTGATGGAATGCAATTATGTCATTACATGGCCATTGGCTTTTTGGTTAAAATTTTCCTTTCCTTTCATGGCTGCATATTTATTCTCTTAATATCCAGTTTTCTGGGTCATTAGAAAATTCCTCTGGGAGAAAAGTTAGGAAAGGACCAATGGAGTATCTGATGAGAAAGCCCTAGGAAGACCAGATTGGCTGGGGCCTGAGAATTCTCACTACCCTCAGTCCCAGGAGAGAATAAGTGAACAACCTTTCAGCAAACATCAGGAGTATAACTTTAAGTGTAAAACCTCTAGGTTTTAGAGAAATTCTCCCCAGGGTACACATTTAAATTAGCTTTCCCAACACATCTGCTCTCCTCCCTTTGTTTGGCTTCCAGGTATGGTTATGGCCAAGACCATGTCAGGGTATCCCCCAGAAAACTATGTTCTTAGGGAAGGCTTGAGAAGCTCCTGTGGACTGGGATGTCAGCGAATAGGTAGCTTTTTCCAGGAGTTTTTGGATTAAATCTGGGTCCCCTGTTGGGGTGCAAAGGGATAGAGCTTTCAAGGAGAAATTCCTGGCCTCTGGCAGCTGTAAGTGGGTGACTTTCAAGACCTTTGGATGAACTTTGAGGATGCCCTTAAACATCTCCCCACAGAAGCATAGAGTGGCCAGCACTGGAAAATCTTGCTATATGCATGATCGTCATGGTGACTAGCCTGCCTTTCTATATGAGATTGGTGCTGCCTTGCAAGGTCAGCCGTCAGCCTAGGAAAGAGAAAAAGCACATAGATTGTTGTGCTTCAGGAAGGGAGGGAACCCCACTGAAGAAAAGTAATTGCAAGGTGTGACCAAGGTACACAGAAAGTCACAGGAACTATATGCCCTGTCCAGCTTTTACTTGGTGCCCAAGGGTTCTGAAGCTGGTTAAGTCATTTCTTAGTATCCCAGCCAAATCTCTATCCGGAAGACCTTTTGTGAAGGCTCAGCTTGGAAATATTCAATATCTAGAAGGAGAACTTCCCAAGCCTGACAATAAAGGCTATTGCTGTGCTAGCCAAGATCTTTGACGTTGTGATGCCATTGACTTTTCAAAAGGAAATGAAAGTTCAGCACATTTGGGTGAGGATTAGATGTCTGGATTTTTGATAAAGCACCCAGGCAACTTTGGTGCAGTCACCTCACGTGCCCATATCTGGCTAGAGCTGGAACAATGGCAGTAAAGATTACCAAAGCCACACATCTAGCCAGACCACCACTGGGCAGCTTTGACTATTAGAAAGTTTGTCTTTCATGGTGACCCCAAATCTATTTCCCAGTAGCTTTTACACAGTGGATATTTGTATATTTGTCTACTTTGTAATAGCACTTGCCATGATAATAACTGAATATGGGCATTTCTCTTTGACTCCCTGTCACACTCTCACAAGATTGCTGCTATCATTATTCCTTCTTTACTAGAATACTAGAGATCAGAAATGTGAGAGCATCTGCCCAAAGCCAGGCAGCTGATGAGTAGCAGAGTTGAAGTAGAACCTGGCTCTCCCCAAGATCTTCACCATGTTAGTCGCAGCATCTCAAGCCATGTATATCACTTTATAAGAAGCCTCTGAGACCTGCACACCCCACCCTCTAGAAGAGGCCTGACCACATCACTGTTTCCCTGGAACCATTCCAGGGCAGGTTTTCTAGCTCTCACCATCCAGCACATCAGAACCTAACAGCCTGGAGGTTTCTGGTTTGCATTTGAAAAACTGAAGGGCAGGGGCTGGGGGGTTTAGCTCAGTGGCATAAGCCCCTGCCTGGCAAGCACAAGGTCGTGAGTTCAATTCCCAGTACCGCAAAAAAACAAACAAACAAACAAAAACCCCTGAAGGGCAGCAAAATCCTCAATAAATACTGTGAAAGGTAAGAATCTGCTCAAAGGGTAAAAAAATAATATCTCAGGGAAAATGAGGGGGAAAAAAGGAAGAGAAAAGAAAAAATACCTAAATTTGTATAAACACACTTAAGATAGCAAAGATGATTGTGCTACAAATTCTATTAGTTCTTGGAACAAAATAGTTAACATTCATAGGATTGGATCACCTTTGCAGGTTTGTGTCTGATGATCTGAGGAATTCTTTTGAAGATCACTATGTAAAATAACAACCTTAGTTACATTCCTACCACCTTGTTTTGAAGGCCTATACTGTCATTGTTTTGGGTTCCTTGCTATTGTTATTTGTCTTTTTTGTTTCTTGTTTTTTTAGTAATTTGTTTTCTTTTTCCCCCTAATGCAGAAAGGATAAATGTACATGTAGAGGCTTATACATGCCTAGAACTACTCCTAAACAGTTTATGAGAATCGATCATATTATATGTGATGATATGAACAGCTACTTTGAAGAAAAAAAGACATTATGATATCCATTGCTGATTCCCTATCATCATGCTGTGAAATCCACTAATGATTTTATTCTTTGTTTAGCTTGGTTTTAGTCTGTTTTGTATTATTTAATTTCAACATACATGAAAATATGACAAGCTATTTTGAAAAGAACAAGAGACATTATGATTGTCATTGTTGATTTTCCTATCGTCTGGTTTTGAAGGCCTGTAAAGCCTTCATTATTCTGTTTTGATCAGTTTTATACTATTTTGTTTTGTATGAATTCATTGTATGTGAAGCTATAGACAACTATTTAGAAGAAAACAAGAGACATTATGGTAGCCAATGTTGATCTCCTGTTGTCTTGCTTTGAAATCTGTGTCATATTGTTTTCTTCTGATCTGCTTTGTTCTGGTTTGTTATGATTTGTTTCACCCTCTTTAAAATTTAAAAAAAAAACTCAAGGGCAGCAGATAACGTCACACTGAAGACGTTGTGGGGAATACTTTACTGAATATGGAACATTATTGGCTTTTTATGATGTAAGATAATAGGCAGAATAATGTCCTTCTTTCTACAAATGCCCATGACCTCATTCTCAGAACCTGGGAATATATTCATTTACATGGCCAAGGAACTTTAAGGTTGCAGGTGCAATTAAGGCTACTAATTAGCTGGTCTTGAGACAGGAAGACCACTTGGATTATCCAGGTGGGCCCAATGTAATTATCAAAGTGTTATAAGTGGAAGAGGGAAACAAAAGAGAACTCAAAAGATGGCATTAGAAAGATTCAGCCCAACAGTGCTGGCTTGAAGATAGACTCAGGAGCCATGAACCAAGGAACGTGGGAAGCTTCTAGAAGCTGTCAAAAACAACAAAATAAAACTCTCCCTTAAAGCTTCCAGAAAGGAAGACTTCCCTACTGATACCTTGATTTGAGCCTACTGAGACTCATTTCAGATTTCTGACTTCCAGAATATTATTATAATACATTTGTCTTATTATAAGCTTTTTGATTTGTGATTGAGGCAGCAACAGTAGCATTAGTTAATGCTAAATGCTTTCTACCTCATTTTATTTGCTCTCTGCAGGAAGCCTGAGAGATCAGGTGGTAGACACTGAGCATCTCCTGTCAATACCCACTACTCTGTTCCTCCAAAAATCTGTTTGGAGGGGCGGTATGGCTGCCAAATACTTGCTTCCCAGCCTCCTTTATTGAGGTGTCAGCATAAATCTTTGGATTCTCCCCTTCCACATTTCCTCTTGTCTTCAAGGGGGGCCCTGGAGGCACAGAACAAAGCAGCATCTCTGTCTCCTTGGCCAATACGTTGTTTAAAAAGGCAAAGCAACATGACACTTCTAAGGAAGCATCTCAAGCCCTCCCTGAGGATCTGTGTCTTTGGTTCCTTCTAATGAGCCATTAAATTTGTGGCTATTGATCAGTCCCTAAGTATTCAGTCCCTGCTGATTCCACCAGTCAATTGGGCTTGTGGAACACCCAGGTTTTAACTAATTTGATATGCTAATTTTACAGGTAATCAATGGAGCCAGTCAATCACCCCTGGAGGGGATCCTTTCAACCCAAGAATTCTTTCTGGAGAGAACACTCTGTTTCTCACACTGGTGGTTAATTGAGACCACCAGGTTGATTCACTGAGCTCTATGCTGATAAGCTTAGTCCACAGTGGAATACATCCTCTCATTCATTTCTTCCCCCGCTTTTTAACACACAGCTGTAGCTCATAATATTTACACAGTATATCATGGACTATATCATTGAAGTGGACCCTTGACTTACAAACTTGATTCGTTCCCGAAGGCTGGTTGTAACTGAAGTTGTCATTGGAAGGCTCAGGTTCCTCTACAGAGCCTTCAAAATCTCTCTCTTGTACACAGGCAGCCCTCAGTGTCGTAAGAGAGAGACACTGGCCCAGGATTTCTCAACCCCATACAGGAAAGGCTGTTGTAATGTTCCTTCTACAATTCCTTAGGGGTTAAATCTGTATCTGATATAATCTGGGAACACAAGCAGCCGGCATTCAGATCATAACTCAAAACTCTGGCCAAAAGTTAAAATTAAAATTCCGGTCATAACACAAGTTGTTTTTATGACTGGCTGGTTGTAACTCAAGAGTCCACTGTATTACAACTGAAGTTTCAATGTTCTTATTTTGAGCAATCCTTTCCTGAGGTCCCCACCCCCACTTTTCATGACTGTGACCTTACACAGGACAGTTCATCCTATTGATGTGGTTTGCTTCATGTCTCATGCCTGCTCTGCTAGACTTAAGACCCAGTATATCTGTCCCATGCCCAGTATATAGATTTGCTCTTGGTACCCATGGGGGGACCTGTTGCAGGATCCCCAAGGGTACCAAAGTCAGAGAATGCGAAAGTTCTTTGTACAAAATGGCATATTATTTTCATGATAACCTGTATGTAACCCCGATCACTTACAATACTTAATACACTATGTAAATACTTGTAAATAACAAGTGTTATCACATAGTATAATGTAATGGCAATTTCTTTCCTCCCCACACAGTGTTCCCAGCCAGTCTTCATGAGTCCAGATAAACTCAAGCACAGCCCAGGGATACTGTTATTGCTGATTTTTAGATTTGAATTATTTAACAACATTTAAAAGCTGATTGAGTTCACCACAAAATTGTGTAGTGTAATGGCAAAGGAAAAAAGAAAGTTTCTGCATATTCAGTATAGTCACATTTTTTTTCAAATATTTTCAACCTGTGATTAGTTGGATCATGGATGTGAAATCTTCAGATACGGAAGATCAACTACATTAGATGTATGATAGTTGAGAGACTAGTGATTTGGAGGTTCTAGAGTGATCCAAGTCTATGATATCAGGGTATCAGGGTGATGCCTCTAGAAAGGTGTGACAGGAACATTCTCTGCTCAGGTACAGGGTGGGAGAATTCTTTTGTGGAGCTGACTTTGGAAAGGAGCCTGACAAAGCATGAAGAAAGAGCACATGAAACTCCTTCACTAGGAAGTCCACCAGCAGCTCCCATTAATGCCTTGTGACCTTACCCAAGGCAGCAAGGGCTTCTAACTCCCACAAATGGTCAGAAGTCGACTTTGCATGTACTTCCTGAAGTCATTCTAACAGTACCACAGTCAATGGCTCCAAATGTGGTGAGGGCAAGTGCTGTTGGCCTTGGGAATATCAACACCACTTGACTTCTGAGAAGCTGGAGTGAAAGTTTTTCATCCCAAGTGGGCTTGGAAGATAGGCTTGTTCCCGCTTAGCTTGTAAAATAATTTATCACCAAGCATGGTTTCTTCCTGAATCTGATTTATCTGGTCACCTCTCAAATTATGACATCAAAGCAAGGATCATGTCCTGATATTTGCTTGAAACTTCCATATGTATGATGAGAGGGAATCTAATAGAAATTCAGTAAAATTTGGACTGAGTTCAATGCTAAGACAGACTATACTAATAGTAGTGTGATAAGATCTGTGATGTTCACTGAAATGAGACACCTGGACTCAAATGCATGCTAGAGCTTTGAGTTAATTCAGAAATGGCAGGGATTTTTATGGTTTTTTTCTTTTTTTCCGACATGGGTAACTTGCTTCTTCTCCCCTCTGTCTCCCCATCCTCCCAAGGTGACATTCAGCTCATGCTCAAGACCACTGCCCCTTCCTAGAGAACAGCTCCAACTCCAAGATCAATGACTGAGCAATGCACATAGTGCTTTACACAGAGAAAACATGCAATAAAATTTCATTTTTTGCATTTTTGCTCTTTTTCCCTATACTTTCTAGCCCCACTGAGTTAAACTCGTATCTGATGTCTTGCCCAACAGCCGCCCAGCTATTTCTCTGGCATGCTTTCTGCAGTGGTCTCATCCCCATCCTCACATAGTCTATCAAGTATTCAGTCTTCCCCTATAGAGCTCTTTCTCTGAAAACATAACCTTTTCCTATATTGTTAAGACAAAAACAAGAGAATTATCCACTTAAGATCAGGATTCCTTTTCTTGATTATTAAGCTTAATCAACAATAACTTTAACAATATTAACTATAAAGGACAGGAGCACGTTCACAAGACAGATGGAGCTTCTAGTGGGCTTCCTAGCTAAGGCGTTTCACGTGTTCTCTTAATTTACATTGATAAACTATTAATTATTTATGATGATTATTTATGATAATGATAATTATTAATTTTTTATGTTTGTCTTAACTAAATATTGATTTGCTTTATTTCAACCTTGTAAAAGAAAGGAACCAGAAGTGTTTTTATTCTCCTGACTTAGCAAAGTCTATGGAACATAATAAGTAAGATTCCTTACTTCTTTTAAGACTCTTCATTTTTTACTGAGAAGAGTCTTAAAATAAACTCTATGCACAATGTTTGATGTGTAGCCCGCAAGATGATCTCTCCCTTCAGCTTCTTTCTTCCCCACACAATGTTCCTGGTCAATCTCCACGAGTACAGATAAACTCAAGCACAGCCCGGGAATACTGTTACTGTTGATTTTTAAATTTGAATTATTTAACAACATTTAAAAGCTGGTTGAGTTCACCATAATATCCAGATTTCAACTTTCTATTAAAGCATGGGAAATACAGTCGTTTTGGAATCTAGATTCCCAAATGACAGCTCTCAGCCAGAACTGTGACTCTCTTTTGGACGCACATCCATTTTCCAGTCTACCACAGTCCCTATCAGTTCCTATTGCTTCTTTGATACCCATATCAAGGGCCAATGAGAATTTGTTGTCAAGTTTCCACTGCTGTTTTTCCAGAAGAAGCATTAAGAGGAAGTAAATTATCTCATGTCATGTACATATCTGCCTAGTTCTGGATAAATGAAATGAGCAGGCTTTGCCCCATGGAGTCCCACTACTGTACAGATGGGAGCTTTCCCTGTATGTTTAAATAAAACCCCCAAACAAGGAGTGAATATTTACTCACTCAGTCTACAAAGTTAGTGCAGAAGTGGTTTAACACGGTGAGTCACATTGTTGTTATTAGACGTTACACAATTTACTACTTTGACCCTGGAGACAAGTGTGAAAACAAAAGCAAATGACCTGCGATTTCACCTTGGTAAGAGCAGGCAGAGGCAGCGTGTGAAGAATACGCACTGACGGATTAGCAGGTTATGGGACAGGAAGACTTCCTTGTCTTCTCTCCAGTCTTCTTATTATCAATGGCCCCAAGATTAGATCTCTGGAGTGATGACTCAGTATGTGCTAAAACACTGAGACATGATGTCAGTCTTTTCTTTACAAGTCTACAGTGAGAAGGCAGGATGTGCAGATGGGTGTCTTGGACCCAGTCTAGGAAGGCTGGACTGCAATGTTTGGAAACATCTCTAAAGATAGATACTTTGTGTAATGTCAAAAATGACCGTTACTCATTTTACAGCTGAGAAAGTAAGGATAACCAACCTGCATACTGTCAAGCAGCCAGGAAAGGGTAGAGCTGAGAACCACTCCCTGGTCTGTCTCTACCCGAGCCCAATTCCTTTCCAATACAACATGGTGGCTACAAAAGTTCAGAACTTTAAGATGAAAATAACATCCTTAGATGTTCCTTACGTCATAGACCTGAACTATTGTCCCAAGTGGTGGGCATGCATGCATGGGTATACGTGTGTGCAGAAGGTGAGATTGCTGTTTTGTATTGTCTGGTTTTATTCTGCTGCTCTCAACCAAACGTGTCATACTCCATTCTTACCACCACATCCAACCTCAATCTCACGGCTGCTAACTTGTTACAAATATCCACAAAACATACTTATGCAATCAGCATTTCTCCAAGACATTGAGCATAGAATAGTCTCAGGTCAAATTCTTTCAAACTCCAGTCATAGCAACAGTAATTGCCCAAGCAAAGGCAGCAAGATGAAGTCCCTGAGAACTCATTATCCAAGGTCCCAGAGCTCCTCCAGCCTGTAATGTCCCCTCACCACTGGCTCTCAGACCATTCTGATAAACAAAGTCCTGAGTGTGACATTTCCCTTAACTCTACACTGAAGGAAATGTTCCGAAAGTGATTTTTAACCTTAGATTTTCCTCTGGATGATCTGAGGTGGAATTTTCTGAAGGAAAGGAGATACCCTGTCCTGAGTTAGGAACATGATCCAAGCAACAACACACAGAAAAATCCCACCGAGTCCCTTCCGACTCTTTCCCAAGAGGATCTGAAAAAAATTTTTTTTTCTTAATGCTCTCTTCCTAGATTCCTTTGCAGGTGGCTAGAACAGATCAATTCATTAGTGATATATTCTTGGTTAAATTTTTAAAATATTTTTAACTGCTAGACAAAAACAAAAATTGTGCATATGCTATAGGGTGCTACATAATGTTTAAATACATGAATACATCATCTAAGATTTATATCAGTTTAAATACATTTATCTCCTCCATAAACACTGATCATGTCTTTATGGTAAAAAAGAAAAAAGATTCAGAATCTTTCTTCTAGCCTAGCATGGTGGTACACACCTATAATCCCAGTACTCAGGAGGCTGAGTCAGGAGGATCACTATGAGTTCAAGGCCAGGGGCTACATAGTGAGTTCAAGGCCAGGCTGAAGTACTACAAACTGAGACCCTGTATCAGAAACAAAAAATAGCAACAAAAATCCCTTCTTCTAGCTTTTTGAATATGTATTACATTATTGTTACCCATGCCCTTGAATAGCTGCTTTCCCCAGTGGATTTAGTTAAATAGTACCAATTTGTACTAGTAATGGCAAGACTTTGAGAGAATTCAGAGAAACAGTCTGTAGCAGTGCTGCAGTACATGTCCATAGGGTTGACTCCCCTGGATTATACTATCATCATTCACAAAGCATCCCAGCTCTGCGGTAAGTAGTTTCCTTTGCTTGATTCTCTATAATCAATAATTTTATATGCAAGACGGATGGTGAGTACAGTACTATTATTATCCCCAATTTATAAACAAGATACTTAAAATCACCTAATAAACAACAGAACCACAGAGCCAAACCTACATTTATCCAACAATAAAGCCCATGTTTTTAAAGTCTATATTCAAGTACTGCAATACCAACTGAAATATTCCATCTTTTGGTCTTATATTTGAATTTACCAGCACTTTCAGCAAGGCTGCAAATCGCAGCCTATCCTATAGCCACCAGACCAAAAATATTTAGTATCTGAACCTTTACTGAAAAAGCTTACTGACCCTTAGCTTAGTATGCCAGGGCCCCAATTTCCCATTGTCTATTAATATCTCTAAAGTATCTGTAACTTCTTCAGGATCTGAAAGCTTGGTTTTGACTCATGAAAGTCTCTCTTTGCGCTGGTTTACATAAATGGTTCTGAGTGATGACAGTCAGAAATAAAAGTGGAAAAGGAAAATTAAGAGCTAAAATGCTGTGGTCTACTATATCCACATCCTGGCTCAATGCAGAGTTGCTGGCTAACCAAAATCCAGGGACGGTTTTTCCAGACTCATGAAGAATTTGGTGTAAGAATGTACACTGAGGGCGGACAAAAGTCCCATGGGGCTCTCTGTACTCACAGTAATAGGGGATTAGAAGGGAATCCTCTTACCAGCATGCAGCCAAGCTGAAGACTAAGTATTTAGGTAGCTGCCAGCACACTAAGCCAGGAAGAAAAGTGACAAAGAGGGTAGTCAGTGAGTACGCATCTTACTCCTGTTTTCAAATGTAATGTAGTGAGGGGTGTTTGGGAATCTTTGTATAAAACAGACATTTGAGTCATCTTCACAACAGAGAGTGTTTGTTGAGTCATGTAGCACCTGTTGGCTGGTCTCAGATCAGATCTTTCCACTGGCTCACAGACATGCCAAACATCTTAGCAATATCATCACCACTCTATCCAGTTTGGATCTCACCATCAATGAGTACCATCTGACCACACCTGTGTGCTAAAATGCACTAGGCATACCAGGTGCTTATAAAATAGAGTCCTTCAAGTCTGTGTAAAAGTCATAGGAAATAGCTGCAAACTCCAAAACTGCTTCCAACTTGCTGTATGGATCTGCATATCCATCATCTCTTATCTGAGCCTGAGATTCACCTATAAAATGAGGTACGTGAGTTGGATACTTCTGCAGTGCCTTCCAGCTCCGTGGTTATGTGGAAGGGAAACTCCACCAATAATTCAAAAGCAATCCTAGAATACAAAAATGCTGACCTATGGCTCATAATTTATTATATCTCATTACTCAATGCTATTATAATTATCATTGATATTATCATTAGTACCTTTATGCATGGCTATAATGATAATAATAATCAGCAATTGGTTGGATACTTTGTGTATGATAGACCTTACATGTTAAAATCTCTAAAATATGAGAAGATTCTATGCCCTGCACAGACCAAGGTTAAAATACAGCCATGGGCCAAACCCAGCCCACTGTATTTTTGTAAATAAACTTTTATTAGAACTCAGTCAAGCCTATTGTTTACCTATCACCTGTAGTTTCTCTTTCACCTCAAGAACAAATTAGAATAGTTGTAACAGAAATTCTGAAATATTTCTTATCTACCCCTTTAAAAACTGATCCAGCCCGCGGATCAGTCCGTGGGTCTCACCTGGAGAGGGAATGAGGATGGGGGGCAGGGCAAGAGGAAAGAGAGATGGAGACAAGTTGAGCAGTCCCAGGGGTGGTAGAGCACACCTATAATCCCAGCACTCAGGAGGCAGAGCTAGGAGGACCACCGTGAGTTCTAGGCAGAGCTAGGAGGATCACCATGAGTTCTAGGCCAGCCTGGGCTACACAGTGAGCTCAAGGCTAGTGAGAACTGCATAGTGAGACCCTGTCTCAAAAACAACAACAAAAAAAAACAATAAAGAAAGAAAACAACAACAACAACAAAAATGACTTGTTGACCACCACACATACACAGAGAGAGACCCTATTTTGCAAACCTGTTGCTTTCACCTACCTGGTATCTGCTTGCTACTCTTTTGGTTCTAGCCTCTTGACTCCCTTCCTGAATTCCTGTCCCTATGATTTGGGATAAAGTGATTCACTGCCCTTCTCAGACCCAGTGAATCAGAATACTCTATCCCAGCACCACAACCATGGGTCGGTACTTAGACCAAGTTGATCCAGTAGAAGGCAGTATAGGACCTTTTGCAGACAGAATGATAAGGAGAAGTTTTCTTTTGCTGAAATTTCTGAGCTGCTGGGGGGTAAGTCCACAACTTTCAATAGATTGCACGGAAAATATCTGCCTGTGTTTGAAGACAAAGAGACATGGAAGCCAAATGAATCCTGATGACGTGATGACGTGATGACATGATTTTAGCCTCCAGAACCAACTACGCCAGAAGTTACCTCTAGATTTTCCAGCTAAATAATACAGTTTCTTCCTCACTTAAGTCAGATTAAGTTAGGCAGCTGTCATTTGCAATTAAACAAAACAATCTTTTGAAATAGTCATAACTTTCCCCACTAAGACTTAGCTGCAGGGTTCCTAGCAACGCACTCCAAACCCTGACAGCCTCAGTTTCCTTATCTGTACAAAGGATGAAAACTACAGAGAAGAGTAAATGAGACGCAATAATTTCTGTTACATATCTGAACACAGCAGTTGCTGAAACTTTTTCACTTTTCCCCTTCCTTTTGGCCATCTTTGAAATAAAGAAGTACTTTTTAAAGAATGAATCAACTGAGAGAAACAGCAGAAAACTTTCAGGCTTCCTCTAATACCCCGACACTCCAGTGGGATTCAGCATCTCTGGACTTTTAGGTAACAAGTTATATAAGGGTCTTTCTTCTTAGTCACCACATGCCTTTCTGGATTATGATGCAGGGGCTAAGATGTAGACAAAATTATGTCAACAGGATCTGGGAAATCAACAAAGCAAGCAGGGACCAACTGAAGAAGGAAACCAGCCATCTGTCACCATGACACCCACGAAGGCCAGAGACCATTAGCCAAGGCAGGAGTTGAGTATGAGTGGCTGAGAGTGGCAGAGGAGATTGTAGAAATGGTGCCAAACTCTCACAAGAGGCCAGGACTGAGCTAGAGTAGGATATGGAAAGGCCCCCTGAAGCCTGTATAACAGTCTCTTCATCACTGCTCCAAAGGATGCCTGAGACTCAGGATGTGGGGCCACCGATACAGAGGGAAGGACGGAGGACACTGAACCTGCAGAGGACGGGAATGGGGGAGGTGGGACTAGGGCTGGCACAATTTTACCAATTGGTATGGAAGTATTAACTGTCAATACCAAGCAGCGAAAATGTATTTTAACTTCCAGCCCCAGGGAGAGGCATTTCTAAAATAGCCTTATCATTGAAAATGTTTGACATTATGTTAAAAACCCATATGTAGGGAGCACTGCAAGCAACATACAAAAAGCTTTTCAATTACCTTAGAAGTCAGGGCAAAGTATGTGAAAACAAACACATCAGTGTGCATCACTGCACATCAAACTGACTAAACTTTAAAAAAATGAGTAATGTTTATGATTTTCAAAGACATGGAAGTTTAATGTGAGTTTCCAAACTAGTACAGACAGTGAGGGAAGTTTGGACGTTTCTATCAAAATGTTACCTATACAATGTACTTAGGGATGCAAAGATATTTTTCTCAATATGTATCCTAGAAAAATCTGTATGTATGATCACAAAGGCATCTATTCTTTGTAGAACAATTTGTAACAGTAGAACCTGAGATATCACCTTAATTTCACCAATGGATGGGTGGTTAAATAGTGATACATTATACAGAAAACCATGGACATGTTAAAAAGAATGATGTATCACTATATGAAGTGACATAGACAATATCCAAGAGATATTTTAAGTGTGTTCTAAAAACTGTACATTCACAGAAACATATTATAATGCAGAAATGCATATGAAGAAATTTATAACAGGCAGAAAATTCTAGAAGGAGAAGTAGAGAAATTGTAGAGGTTACTTCCAAAAAGGGAGAGGATTTTGGAGGCAGATGGATAGAGAACTTTATATTTCATAGAATTTTTTGTAGGTTTTTAATTTTAAAATAGTACTGTGTGTCACAAAGTTTCATTTGAGAAATGGTGAATCAGCCACCCAAAATGAAAAGGCATATATGAATATCAGAAAATACTAATTTTATAAATGCCAAGGCTAAAATGTTGTGATTTATAAAGGAAGCTCCTAAAGATGTAATAAGCTATAGATGACAAATTTACCCCCAAGCTCACCTGGTGCAGATTTTGACTAAAGGTAATGATTCTACATCAGACAATTTTGAGATTTATGCTTCAAAGCCAAAGCAAACAGTTTGGTGCCGACCAGGTTTCTCTCTCTTCAGAGGGAATGTATCTCTCAGCAGAGAGCAGTACTATGTTTTCTTTCTTTCTTTCTTTCTTTCTTTCAAACACAGCATATTAATTTCTAGGGTAACACTTTTTACTGTCAGTTTTAAAATCAAAGGAAATGCAGAATCCGTTTTCCTCACCTTAATCCCATTCATCCTTCCTTATTCACTAACAGAGGCAGCTACACCCCATTCACGTTGGATTTCACGCACTCAAAAATTTTGAGCCCCACACTGATCTTGGCCACTGTGTACAACCCCTGGGATATATTTTCCAGAATGCAGTAATCATGACAGCAACTGGAATTCACAGATGAAATTGCTATCACCTTCCTGCTCTGACCTTCCTTGGGTCTTCAGATGAGGCACAGAACCCATGCTGGTGCGTCAGAGTGGCAGCATCGTCTTCAAATAGGGATAACCCATTACCTGTGAGCCAGGCCCTGGCCTTTCCACTATACACAAACACACACAGAGACAGATGGGAGAGGGGAGCTGACGTGCTCCAAGGATTGGTGAAATTCACTAACATGAAACATCTGGAAAGCTTCTGCCTAAACCTCTACTGCTGTGATCATTTCACAGCACATGTGATGTTTGAGAGCCAAGGTACATAGTTGAGAACTAATCTTATTGAAAGCTCAGATCCTCTCTTTCCACCAGCAAAAAACCGTTTTTCTACATCTGTGTTATGCTTTAGATGTAGAATGCGCCCCCAAAACCTCACGTGTTCAGAGGTTGGGCTTTGGGGAGGTGAGTGACCATGGTACTACACTGCACGGTGGACACATCCACTGATGAGCTGAGAGCTGAATGCACTGCTGCAAGGTGGGCACTGGTTGAAGAAGCTGCCACACTGTGTGTGTGACCTGGAAGGGTATATCTTCTCCCTGGATCCACCCTTCACGCACTGCTTCCTGGCCACTATGACATGAGCAGTTTTCCTCCACCAGATCTTCCACCATGTCCTTCCTGCCATGGAGCCAGCCAAGCGTGAACTGAAAACATGAACCAAAATAAAACTCTCCTCCTTTAAATTGTGGGTGTTGGGTATTAATGATGAGAGAGTAAGACAACCTGAAGCCCAAATATGACAAAAGTTATTCACTCATTCATTCATTTATTCATTCATGCATTGAAAAGATACTGTTTGAGCACCCATTCTGGGCTCAGCTCTGTTCTCCATGCTGCAGATACAAACATGAACCCCTAGAGATTTGAAATAAGGAAGGAGATAATAAAGAAGTAATTAATGTCATATGGCAGTAAGTGCTACAAAGAAGGACGAAGCAATGTAATGGTGAGTGGGACAGACAGTGATGTGAGGGAGGTGAGTGATGGGGGATATTTAATATGACTTGGTCTGGAAGTGACACTAATCAGTGACTTGAAGAAAGTAAGAGGAACAGTGCTGGGACCTTAGGGGAAAAGTATTCTGAGAGGAAAAGGCAAGTGCAAAAGTCCTGAGACAGAAGGATACATGGCAAAATCTAAAAACAGCAAAAGAGACTTTCCTCACTATTATGTGCACAGACAAAATTCTGTGAGTACCTGCTTTATGGGATTAAAGGACTCCTGAAAATGCACAGAGAAACTTCCCTTTTAATTTCAGACCCATGAAGACCTTTACTCATGGTCCCTGGTTAAGACTCTTTTAACTCCAAC
The DNA here is from genome assembly GCA_004027295.1 of Dolichotis patagonum. Classification (NCBI taxonomy): domain Eukaryota; kingdom Metazoa; phylum Chordata; class Mammalia; order Rodentia; family Caviidae; genus Dolichotis; species Dolichotis patagonum. The sequence continues at coordinate 13,940 of PVJX010009600.1, read as the reverse complement.
TCTTTGTTGCTTTTAACACAGCACTGGGGCTCCACAAGGCTGAATTCTGGCTGCCAATTCTCATGGGGTAAAAGAAAGCTAAACTCCTTCTTCTAACAATCTGTTGGTTCTGAATTTCCAAAAGAATGGGAGAGTCTTCCTGCCGCCCAGGCTTGAGAAACCTCTCCAAGGCAATGAAGAAACACAGTGTTGAATCAGCTCACTGCTCCTCTCTCTGTAACAGGACGGGGTCTGCAGGCCAGGACACACTGGCTGGGTCACACTACCCTGTATGCTGAATTGCTAGTGACCTCGAGGTGGTGTGGGTCCCGGAAGTTAGTAACTTGGACTATTCAATTCAGCTTAGCAGCTCTGTTTCAAGCGATGAAGCTCAAAATAACTGACATGCATTTTTAGTCTCTAAATGGAATTTTAAATATCCCGAGAGAGAAAAAAAAGAATTATAGTCTTTTTAAGTAACATATATAAGGTAATTTAAACATCATGACCAACCCAAGAAACCCACCCCACAGTGTCTGGCCTGTTTCCCACGCCAGGGCCACCCATGCCAACTCAGGCTCCCCGTTAAGACCGTCACACCTAATAACTCTCGCTAACTACCAGGGTTCCAATTACAGTCATACCATAAAACACTCCATAAAACGCATGGAGCTCGATTTTGCAAATTCACTCGCATTTCCCTCCTCTCTCCCTCTGGCTCTGCAAAGCTCCTTCTAGCTCTTGGAAACTTCTGTGGCGCCTGAGAAAATCCAGGCCCCTTGCCTGCCACCGCACCGTCTGATGGTGGCTGATTTCACTCCCTGTTCTCCATGTCCCAGTCATGACACCATCCAGGGCCACTGGGGCTGCTGCAGGCTGGTGGGGACCAGGCAGTTGGGTGAGCAGGGAGTAGAGATCACTGAACACATCATGAAATACACACACTGGGCAAAGGCCGAGGAGCCAGGGATCACTATAACCTCCTTGCCTACCAGACTCTGTCCATGTCTCTAAGAAAATAAAATCATTTTATTAGGCTTTTTTCAGATTACACAACTAACATGCATTTTTCTGCCAAAAGATACAAAAATGACAGTGAAAATCACCAGTCAGTCCCACTGCAAGGATAATCTAAGTCATAGTTAAAACTCATACCAAGAATTATTTTAACTATTTCATATTTGTTTAAATTCATGAATTCATTTAAACTTCACAACCACCTTATAAGGCTGATATTGTTTTGTGACCCATTTTGCAGATGGTAGTTCTAACTTGCCTAAAGTCTCAACACTAATTGAGCAGAGAAGTTGGGAGTCTGAGTCAGAACAACATTTTGCATGCATCTCAGCCATGACAGCTTTCCAGGGGAAGCATTCGTTTCCAGCCCAATGCCTGCTGAGTTGGCACAGATCAGGACCACATCTCCACCCTTAGCCTCCTCGGGATGTCCCTTCTGTCAGCTCTCCAACTTCTTGGAAGCTTCTCCAAAGACCACACACTCAAGAGTCAACAGCTAACCAGGCAGGGAAAGAAGCTACTTTTTAGTCAGGATGTACTAAGCAACCAGTATGTTATGTTGCTGTGGTTTAGATCTGGAATGTTCCCACAAAGCCTCACATGTTCAGAGGTGGGGCTTTTGGAAGACGATTGGATCATGAGTGCTGTGCTCACCGCTGATGCTTTCATGGTTGAGTGTGATGTTAGGAGGTGGGGCCTCTTCAGAAGAGGTGGTTCTTTGGGGACTTGACCTGGAAGGGCACATCTCCTTCCCTGGCTCCTTCCTTCTCTCTTCGTTTCCTGGCTACCATGATGTGAGCGGTGTTCCTCCACCAGATCCTCCCACCAAGCCCTTGGAGCCACCCAATCATAGACTGAAAATGTAAGCCAAAATAACCTTCTCCTCCTTTTTAAACTGTGGGTGCTTGGTATTTGATCCCAGCAACAAGAAAGTAACTAAGATGTGTGTACAGGGTGGAGGGGATACAGTGATGGACAGCAAGGGGTTTGGTTTGGTGGCAGAGACATGATGGACAAAGCAGAAGCAAATAACCACAGAAGATGAGATCAGGTTCTAGGCTCCCCGGGGACAGGTTCTTATCTGTTCACTGGGGACTCACAGGAAGCACTCAGCAAGTGTTTGTTGAATGACCGAAATCATCAGGTAGTAAGAATCTTGGCTGAAAGCATTTCCAAAATCACACAGAAGTCAGGAGTGACTTTCTCAGTGGAGTGATGGTGAAGCTGAGACTTGTGGGCTGGTTATGCAAAAAGAGGCGGGGTGGCAGCACATGCCAAAGCATGGGGCAGGACACCCCACTAGTGCCAGGATTTCACAAGACTTGGACCCAGGATGGAAGGAGACCTTGTGATCACAGCAACAATTCTTCAGACAAGCAGCAGGGGTTGGAAAAAGAAGGGGAGAGATACATCAAATCAGATGGCACAAATGCTTCAACACCAAAGGAAATGATTACACTTTGCAAGAAAAAAAGTTGCTTTGGATGTTAACTACTTCACAGCCCTAGTAAAAGCTAAGGAAAGAGATTAGTCCAATGGGTGAATAAACAAGAATAAAAGACCTTACACAAGATGAGATCTGTGAATAGCTTCTTCTGAGGGAAAAGAAGAATTCAGAAAAGTCAGACACAAAGGAGCCAGACAGATAACAGAAGCATGAGGGTTTCTTAGAAAGAATTGTCCAGAGCTTCTGAATTCTCCTCTAAGTGATTCTCTTAGTCTGCCCTGACCAGACTTATTAACTCAATGCATTGTTTTGAGACCCCCTGTCCCTATCTCAGTGGTATCTGAACCACTTTAAAGACCATAATGGATTACAAGTAGATCACATGTCACAGGCAATGTCCAACTCAGTAATAGTGGCTGCCTGTACCCATGTGTTAAAAAGGATTCTGAGGCTAAATCTAGATTCAAAGTGAATGATGCATTCTAGGATTGATCCGCATGGCTGCATACATTCCCATCTTTGCCACTCTTGCTTTCAATCCTTTAGTTCCTTAGATAGACACATTTAGAGCAGAGACCTTCACATTTATCTTTGTGTCATGCAATGTACTTAAGTAAAGCAAGGCATATACAGAGCTTTACAAATTTTTGTTCAATGAATGATCAAATTCATTTGCCCCGAAGAAAAATAAAAGCAAAGAAGTTGATGGCTACAAGCGTTGAGATTACAAGGGGTGGCAAAAAGGGCCCTTTCCTCGACAACCAGTTTCCTATGTGGAACTAGCTGGGAGCAAACTCCCTGGGTCAAATCTGGGCTCCACCTAGGCTGAACACAGGCAGCCCTTGCCCAGCCCCACACAGTATCCTATCATGGCCCTGGGGAAGGTGTTTCTGTAACACAGCTGGAAGTGATGGGACTGATGAACAGAGCCTGTATCAGAACAGCCCATGAGCTGAGGCCACCACCAAAGCACCATGTCTTAGGCATCTGTTTTGACATAAGATGGATGCAAAATGAAAAAGCTGAGGTCGGCCTGGCTGGGTGTCCCCTAGCGCTGGTGAAAAAGCTGTCTAAATTGGGTTGGGCCATGGGCACATATTTCTGGGAGTCTCCCCTCCTGCATTAATTGACGAACAAACCCTCTAACTCTTTTTTGTTGTCTCTCAACTCTCGGAAAGGTGCTTGTGTGCGGTGGATTTTGATAAATAAGACAGAAATTTATGTCATAAATAGGGAGGGAGATAAGTAGTTGAAAACTTCTGGTCCAAGAGGCAATCAAAGCCTGCCGAAGGGACAGGAGAGAGCGTGTGGTCCAGTTGCCAACGACACATGTCAGCGCTGGTAGACTTAAGAAGACAGTCAGCCTGATGGAATCCTTCACAATATACAAAGGAGGTAGATGGTCATAGGCAGACTTTAGGTAGAGAGGAAAAAGACAGAGAACCACCAGGCAGAGGAAACCCAGAGCAGAAGCTCAAAGGCAGACTGGGGAGGGCAAGGTCAGAAATATGTGGGGCATGTGGGGTCAAAGCCGAAACAGCAGTAGCAAAACTGGAGGCGGGCGCAGGACTCAGTACTGTAAGAGCCCAGATAGTGAGATTTGAAGCCTAATAAGGTACGGGCCATACACGATGGAAATAAGATTTTAAAACCAGGGTCAAATCAAAAGGGAGATTCAGGAAGGAATCACAGGTGCAAAGAAAAATCAAACAGCAGACCAAGAATTTAGATGTTCTTTTCTTAAGAAACTTACAGAGCTGTCTCCCTAGTGTCAGTTCTCCATCCTCTGCTGATTTCTTCTGTAACAAAATGGGGAGAGGGAAGGGGCCTGCTCCTCCAGATTCTCAGTGCCCTTTGCTCCAGGGATCTGAAAAGTCTTGGTCTCTCCCATAGCAAATATAAACATGTAGTAATTCAGGTTATTAGAAATGAGAGGCTTGTTCTCCACAGGACATCTGACCTTGATACTACTGTTTTCAGCATGTGCCTCCACGATTTCCTATTTGCTGCAGACCTGCAAGGACATGGAGAAAATACCACACAATCCTTGGGCTCGGGCAGCTTAGCATTTACCAGTGAAGATCATTCTAATCTGTTCCATTCCTATTTTTCAAGCAAGGGGCAAAAGTCATGTATCATTAGAGGCCCACATATATGGAGTAGTGGTGAACGTGGGCTTCAGAGACAGTGATCTAGGTACAAATCCCAGTCCACATAACAGCTAAGAAACCATAAATGAGTTTCTTAATGTCCTCGAGTCCATTTTTTTCTTCTTCATGACATGAAAGCCCTGAATGGGGTCACCCATGTAAAGAGTTCAGGACAACACCTGGTTTGTAGGCAATAACTAACTTCTAAAGTGCATCAGGAAATTCTGGAGGCCCATAACGGTTTTCAGGAAATCCAGACTAATAATCAAATCGTAAGAGCACATCTCCCAGGCCCTAGAAGATAAATGAGGCTCTTCCTTTAATTCTTCTTGTTTTAGTTCCTTATTCAAGATGAAGAAACCAAGAGACTCCTGACTCTACCCCATTGTACCTTGCCAAGTGCATAAGTGAACACCAATACCCACATTTGTAAAGCATCTATACTAAGTCCAGCCTGGTGCTAGGCACATCAAAAACTTTGTCTCTTTTAATCCTCACAATAACCCACAAGGCACAAATGTTTACCCCACATTACTTGAACAAGGAGAGAGCCTGAGACCATGACACTAACAAAGTCATACAGTTAGTACATTGCAAAGACAGGATTCACACCCAGGTCTCTCCAGCCAACTCGTGCTCCATCTTGACTCCTCATTTGAGCCAGACCTGAGCACCTGGGGATCCTTCCAAAAATACACACTGAGATAAGACAGTATCCTTGTTTCTCAGTGCAAGATTCCAGAAGGTGGGGCTTCAGAAACAGGTCAATGACTCACTCAAATAATCCTAGCTGACTCATAAACTTGATGAGGAAGATGCTTACGCTGAGGCTGGGCCTCTTCCTAGTCTGGACCTATTAGGCTACAAAGCCCCCTCCACTCATGGCCAGAAAATATCATGGAAGGACAGCCAAAGAGTCCATTCTTTCTGACACCCTAAACCTTAAACTCACCATCTCTCTGAGACATCACATTAAAACCCGTCAACATTTTCACTTCTTTTGAGACATTATCTTTAAAAAACGAACCTACCCCTTCACTATCTTCAGCCAATAGCATCCACTGACCCAGTCTTTGCTTGAGAAATGATCAGCTAATTGGTTGGTGTTAGAGACAGAATACAAACCAGGAAGGCTCTACTGAGACCTTGTTATCCTCCTTGTGTGATGTTTTCCCAGCGAGGTTGGGGGTGCATCCCATTCCCTTCTACCTCCTGGAATGTCCAGCGTGCCCAAATCGCACCTCAGGTTTTCCTGGGACTATGGTGTCAGCCTATAGAACACTCCAGACCAGAGCATTTTCCTACCAACACAGACATGAGTTCTTTCAGCCTTTCCACCCCACTCAACCTTGGCCCTGAGGAAGTTTCAAAAATGGTCTAGTTATAAAGTTATGTTCATTGATACCATGAAATACAATAACATTGTGAGTATGTTAAGTATCCACTTAAAAGGTAGAAAACTGCTTACATATCATGATCACAACGTTATAAAAAAAAAAAGTACATTACATCAAGGTGAGGGGGGATGACACAGAAATTCCCAGGGGCAATTTGTGAATGGCGGGATAGTGGATGGTTTTTATTCCTTTATTAGCTCTTTTGTTTCAAAATCTCTACAACATGCACAAATCCATCTTTGCAATGTGAAACAAAAAAGTCACTAAAATAAGTTGACAAAGAACAGGAAGAAAATGAAGCATGACAACCTAGGTAACCTCACTGGCACGTTCCCTCTTCCTGCTGCACACACATCAATGCTCTCGTCCTTCTAGCACCCCGGGATTCACACGTCAGCTTCTGATATCAAGGAAGAATAGGCAGAGTCAGGAGTAAGTTACCCTAACACATTCCAACCCCATCCAGTCCGCGCCACGGCCTCCTGTAAAGGGAGGTTTAATTATGAACAGCTCTATGATACAGCCTGCACTATTTCTGGCCAGCAGGCAGGGCCGTTAGCACTTTATCCACTCCAGCCTTGGCTGAGCTTCTGAGGTCACAGCCGGGGGTGGGAGGGTATTTTCATCTTGTCCCAGGGCCAAGTCTATCTTCCTAGAGGCCACCCCAAAGCTGCCACCCGAGGAGCCAGCCAGGCCCCATGTCTTCTCCAAAAGCATGGCACCATCTCTGTCCCTACTATTCTCGCCTTATCTAGAATCATAAACTGTCTGGCTCCCAGCTGTGTTAACTCACCCTGGGGTACACACGTGGCTGGAAGGCTTAAGCTGCGAAGCCTGGGAGTGTGCTTTTGTGCTGCCAAACTATACTGCATGGTAAATCAAGAGTTCAGGCACCAAGAGTGCAGGAGCTGTGGAGACTGCACAGGAATCAAGAGGTCTCCTCTATATGGTGGGGAGGAGGGTATCTGAGAGCACAAGTGGTCCCCAAAACTATCTCAGCTCAGAGCAGTGGCCAAGGGGTTATCAATCAGCACAGTCATAGCCATTTTGAGACTGATATTGAATAGTCATACCTTGGTTCCAAAATAGGCTTTTAATTTCTCTTAACATTAACATTTCTGAAATTGTGATGCATACTATTCTATATACACTCAAAGGTACACACAAACACACATATGTGGAGTGGTCAAAATATACAGACAATGTTTAAACTTTTAAAAACATTATTATAGTAAAAGACACGTGGCCATTCATTCCCTTCAAAATGCTCCCTTCCTTACTTCAGACTTTCTTATCCTACTGTTCTTGACATTTTCTCAAGCCATCCTAAAAGGCTTCTTCTATGAATGTCTCAACAAAGCACGATTTTAAAAAAATACAATGAATGCCACTGCCAAGCAATATCCAACCGAATGGCAGACACATAAAGACATGATGGTGTGTCCTCGTCTACCTTCTTCACCGACTCTGGCACCATGCAACTTCTAGCTCTTCCCCAAAGTCAAAATGGCCATGAAAGCTAAGTGTTATGAATCAATTCAGGACACCGAGGCAGCCACAACAGCTCAAGTAAAGACACTCAGGAAAGAGGACTTACAGAACTGCTTCTGAAAGGGGCAAGAACAGTGGGAGCAGTGTGTTCCAAGCAGGTGAATTTTTGACATTAACAGCAATATGTCTTTTACTGTAATATATTTTTTTAAAAAACTTAAACGCATACCTTGGTGTCTCCTACTCAAACATCTATTACTGAATTTTGAGTGTATCTAACAAGCAAGGGCAGTTCAGCATCGGGTAGACACAGTTGCTAAAGTACTTTCTGATATACACAAGTGAGGCGCACTGACTTTCTCCTTCCCTGTCTCTGTGATCACGAGGTTGTCACTATCCTCGCCACACATATAAATGGAGAGAGGCAATGTTCCCATCTCTGATCTTCCTTAGCAGACTTGTTCATCCTTTCCACTTGGTTGGTACAAGCCCTCTGATGGACATCATGCATGTACCACTCAAGCTGGTGGAAGCATGTTAAAATACATTTTAAACGTTAAAGAAGGAGGACATTAACAGAGATGAGTATTAGAATGGCGTCACTGGTTATCATTAATCCTGTAAGTCTATCAACTACTGAGAACAATTTCTACCTAAAAGGAGTTTTAAAACCCCTTAGGTCTGACCATTTCAAGATATAGCATCTAAACACCAATTTGTTACTAGGTGACAGAGGCATTGTATGGGTGGCACAGAGGAACAAAAGACCTCCAGAACAGAAAAGAGCTTGAGGCCAAGGGTCTATAGGGGCCCACTTCTTCATTTGTTTCTTTTCTGCCCCAACACTGGTTCTCAGTGAGGGGCAATTTTGTAACATCTGCGGACCCTTGTGGTTGTCAAAAGTAGGGGAAAGAATGGGTGTTAGTCAAGAACATTGCTAACCATTTCCCACAACAAAGAATGTTCTGGCCCTAAACACTAAGAGTGCCAAGGTTAAGAAATCTTACCCTCACAGTTGTCAGAGGGTGCAGAAGGATCTAGAAAGAGTCCTGGGAAATGTCTCACATTTCTTACCCCAACCACTCCCCTTCTGCCATCCAACAACAAATCTAAGATTGTGTATTGTCTATAAGGCTCGTATCTGCTCAACATATAGACATATACAGCACACAAGACAGGCCTCACCACACCGGAAACATGACATACACGCCAGGAACTTTTTTGGATTCTAAGATACGTATTTTCCTCCTATCTTAATATCTCTCATAAAGAATTTGCCTTACAATTAAGCTACTTTTTTTCTCCAAGAGAACTGGTGTTACAAAATCAGTAAAAATTCTTATAAACTATTGCAGATACAAATCAGAAAAATGTGATAACTTAAAACACAATGTGCATATACAAATAAACATAGATATCTATGATGGAGTATGGAATAAAATTTGCTTGATTTCCAAGGGCAGAACACAAGTTGTCAAAAAATTTCTCCTTTCCGACAGGTTCCTTTGGCCAGTGTGAACTCACAATCATTCACCTTGGTGGTAGAAAGGCTTAAAGCACAGACTTTACTCTCAGGATGAAAGAAGACCAATTGTCAAAGAGGGTCTCTGGATGAGATCACCTATGATGGACTCAGTGTTAAAACTGTAAGGTCATGGACCCCAATCTCCTTCCTCCCCACTTTGCCCCCTTCTCCCACATCTCCAGCTACTCCCTTTGGCCCTTTTCTATTTTCTCCTATAACCAGCACCAGTTCAGGAGATCAGCCCTTGGAGGTATACTGAGACTCACAGGAAGAGAGGCACCCAGGGGTCCTGAATGCGGGCCACCCTGCCTCCTGTATGTGAATGCATAATGGCAGACGTGGTCTACACACAGCTTTGGAGTGAGGCCCGCTGGATCTAGACTTAATGCTAGCGGATCCTCTCCTTGGACAAGTTAGGCATTGTGGGTCTCAGTTTCATCATACATGGAGTAGCAACACTGCTCGCTACAGATCTGTTTTCTCTCTAGATAGAAACAACATGGTCGCACAAAACACATGATATACAGCCATCTGCCTGGAACAGCTGGCCTGGCCTTCGGAGCAGGTTGTTAGACATGCAGCCGTCATGATTCTAATGCTGCCGCAGCACTGTCCTCAGCCAGCCTCCAAGAATTTCTTAGTGGACCAAAAGACACCAAATAGACCTAGATTAGGGCTCCTTGTGATTTATTTTTCCAAACTCATGTTAAAAATGCATAAGCAACAGTAAGTTATTGCTTGTTACTATTTACAGAAATTTTAGAGGAAACGTATTGCTTTGTTCTTTCAAATTCATGGGGATAAGATCTTGGTGTCCTTGGACATAGAAAGAAGTCTCTGGACAAAGCAAGGCTATGTTGGAGAAAATTCACTAATGTCCCTGTGCCAACCACTGTGGCCATGCAGTGGCTAAGTCTTCCAAGTCTCAGAGTAACTCCCTGGGCTCAGCTGGGATTCTGGGTCAGAGGTATTTAGTTGGGACACAAAGAAAGTATGCATTCAAAGACAGCTATTTTGGGTCCATCATATATGTATTTCTTCTTTCTGGGTCAACATAATTCAAAGATTCTTCTCAGCCATTGGAGGGTCTGGAATGTCAGTTTGCTGTTCCTGCTTAAGGTCACCTACAAACATTTAGGGCAGTTACATGAGTGGAACTGAGAGATCCAAGATTGCTGACAATTTGGAAAAAAAAGACAAAAAAAAAAAAAACCCACCCTAGAATATGATGATAGATGTAAGTTTTGTTCTTTCAAAACTTTTCCAACAAAATCATTGTGTTAATTATTTTTACACAAAATGTAAGAATTTGATTTCTAATATTACATTACATATGTGTATATACATTAATTATATTTGATTATTCAGGTTACAACTTCTATTCGTTTGATTTGTACATTTTTATTACATTTCGTATCTCTTGGTATAACAAGATAAAAGTTACCCAGGTATGATGGTGTACACCTGTAATTCCAGTGTTCTGGGAGGCTGAGGCAGGAGGATCATGCATTTGAGCTCAGCCTGGGTAACTTAAAAAATTTAGTGAGACTATCTCAAAATAAAAAATAAAACGGGCTGGGAATGTAACTCAGTGTAAAGGCACTGGGTTAGGTTAGATCACTACTACAAAATAAAAAAGGAAGAAAAAGAGAAAAGGGAAAACATTTTGAAAAGTACAGTTAAACCTATTTTTAAGACTATTTTACTTAACTTTAGCTCACTAGTAAAGCAGTGAATTTAAGAAGATGACTTAAATCAGAGCGCAGCTTTGCAGGATAAGCACACCTGGACGTCAGGGGTAGCAGTATCAATCAGGCTTTGTCTTTCCTAACACAGGTAACAAATATTACAAATCCCTGTGTCCCATGGTCTGACAGCCCTATTTTGAGACCATGGAGCAGGAAACAATTGCTAAGAAAAGAAATACACACAAACATGGCCCTTGGAAGCACTATTTATAAAACAAGAGAACTAGACGCAGCCCAGTTCTGACACTGCAAAAAGATGAAGCAAAGGACACCACCACAGTAGCGAGGGATAATAGAGCCGTTAAAGGCATCATCTGTTATTCACGCTCCCTATGGCTGCCACAGCACATCCATAAAACTTAGCACACAGCAGATCCCATACACAGCCCACGGGATGCAAGGATGGACACAAGTATAATGTCTGAGGCTAGCAGGCGGCTTGGAATGCAGTATTACAGTCAAATGGCTTAAGTTCCTATTCTAATAGAGAAAAGTGGACAAACTGGAGAGAGACCTGAAAAGCAGACATGGGACCAAAGGTTCCTAATCTTAAACATCACCCACCGTGCATTACAACGGAAGGAAGCACATTAGCATCTTAACTGTGATTGCCTCTGCTTGAAGGCATGGCAAGCAATTTTTCTCCTTTTTTTTTTTTTATTTTTTAAGTCGGTACCAGGGATTGAACTCATGACCACATGCTTGCAAGGCAGGCGCTTATGCCACTGAGCTAAATCCCCAGCCCCTTACAATTTTTCTCCTTAATTAATATTTTCATATATTCCAATTCTCTGCAATGACTATATAGAAATTTTATGATCATATTATTAGCCTTTTAAAAAGCAAAACTGCAAAACAAATGAACTCTGAAAAATCTTTTTTTAAATAATGAGAAAACAGACAAAATAAAGCTGGACTAAGTCACTTACATTGTTATAAAAAAAAGGAATATTGTTAGATTTTTCATCCACCGTGTCAGGGAACTATTGAGAGCTCTTGCTAAATATCCAGCTTTCTCACACAATCTGTTCTTTTCCATTACCTTTGCCATTGCTATCAGCAACTCTGCTTCACTAATGATTTGTTTTTATCATCTTGGACTTTTGAGCACAGAATTCAACACGTTAAAGCACAGAGTATCCAAATATCATCCTAATTCTGATGAACCCCAAAACCGAACCCCAATCCCAGTGAGCACTGTTTAGCTTGGTGCTGCAGGATTGAATGAGTACTGGCCGTTTCTTTCTGCCTCTGGAGGGGAAAGAATGGAGCTGATGATCTTTCTAACACCTATTCGCTGTATTGGAAGAGAGAGGAAAAATTCTCAACACTGTCCTGAAGATTAGATTAGACCACATGCTTTATGGATTCAGTAGCACTAGAAAATACCTTTCCACCATCAAAATGAAGCCTGCTGGTTTTCTCATCACACCAAAAATAGGCAACACTGTAACACTGCTGACACTTTTGCTAGGGAATCTTTGCTCCCCAGAGCTTTTTCGGTGAGGTTCATCAATTGACAACACAGAGAACGAAAGCAATGTTATTATTTAGTACCAATATTCACCAATACAATTCTTTTAAAATGTTGTAATAAGTTCATTTCTTTTACACTGCCTTTACAAGTAGAAAGAAACCCGACTAGCACAGGACAGGCACACAGCACATACCGGATTCGAATTTTTATCTGAACCAATTTCTTCAGCATGGCTTGCTAAACACATCCACCTCCAAACTTCTAGAAAGAACCTGTGGTTCAATGTAGATGATATTCTCAGTCAGGATGGCATCACACACCTCTGGTGATTAAGTTTTATAAAAGGAAATTATGGATGATGGTTTGCTAAAAGATAGAGCTTTTCCAGCACATCACTAGAGATCTTATCAATATGTTATTTAACCAAGTGGAAAATTACACTGAAGATCCAGTGTAATGAAGGACTGAACACATTCACAGGGAAGCACACCATGTGTTGTTAGGTACTGGGGTTCAAGGACCTACGTATTTTATACACCACTCCAAGCCTTTTTTTTTTTTTTTTTTTTTTTTGCAGACTCACAAGCAGATTACGGCTCTGACTTCTGACTTCTACACTTTTCTCTGAGCCTCTCTGCTTCTAACAAAGATCTGCTTTGCTGGATGAAGCTCATGTTACCTCAGTCCCTGGGGAAGGCAGGTGTCTCTGCCAAAAGCCAACTCAGACTTTCATGAGCATTTCATAATAACCTAATCCTGTCCTTCCTTCCTTGTCATTTCTCCTGTCTCCAGGAATGCAAAGTGGTTCCTCCCTTCTCCTCCCCCTCACAATCCACTCCACCCCACCCCACCCCAGCCAGAGCTTCTGACCTGACCATTCTCTCTGCTCCAGGACCACAGTGGGCCGCAGATCACCAGAATGAGCTGTTTTCCATTACCAACCTGCAGTACCTTGGGAAAAACCTGTCAGGTATTTACAGTGTACTTAGCCAGTGTTTTGACGTGGAAGAAAACACAAACTGCCCTATTGATGATGACTTGCACTTGGCTTCGGATCCCAAGGTTGCTAAGTGTTTGTTTGGACATTATGCAATTTTGGGCGTTAAAGACCTCATCATGATCACTTTGGGCCTCAGGTGACCCTTTCCCCTCTTTCAGCAAGAGCCTCGCCCACTTCTTTTCCAGGCTTTGTGAATGTCCACTGGCTGGCGGAGCAGCTCAGATTAAGCCCCTGAGCCAGCTCTCTGATCCTCCTGGCACCTGCCTTTCTTCCGCTAACCCCACCGACCAGCCACTGTGACCATTAACCACCTAATCCCTGGAAGACTTGCTATTGGATACCCAGCCCTGACTCAGTGACTCTGATTTATGATTCCCAATATTCCCAAAACAACAGTTCCTTTAAGACCCAGAGATGCTCCAGCTTCTGATCCTTCTCTATGTTTAAATTCAATAGCTTGATTTACTCATGATTTTTAAGTTTCAGGGCCTGCTTCTGATAAATCATAAAATGAAAGTTCAACCTGTTCTGGGCTAGGTTTGAACACCAGTGCTCATGTCTTCTTCCATGACTTCCGGGGCTAACAGCACCATTTCTCAGGTGTCCTTTCCAATAGAATCCCTGCCAATGCTCCTGGATCTGAAGGTAAATAGTCAAAGAAACTGGAAAAAGCTGCTTACCGTTGGAGGTACTGTGTATTAGTGTAATA
>PVJX010009599.1:0-60437 GCA_004027295.1 Dolichotis patagonum | reverse complement strand
GTCCCAAAGAGTCAGGCCAGAATGTTGGTTTCTGAAAAGTTCCCGGTCCCAAACAGACCTGGCCAAGATGCCAGTCTCCACAATATTCCCAATCCAAACAGCCCGGGCCACTCTGCGGGTCCGAGAGTTTCGGGTCCCAAAGAGACAGCCTGAGATGCTGCTTTCTGGGAGACTTCCTGGGGGTGAAGGGCGGGGCTACAGGCCCAAACAGACCTGGCCCAGATGCAGATCTCCAGGCAGTTCCTTGTGGATGAAGGGCGGGCCTACCAACCCCAAAGAGTCCCGCCGAGATGCATGTCTGCGCAGACTTTCGATCCAAACAGCCCAGGCCACTCTATGGGTCCGAGAGTTTTGGGTCCCAAAGAGACAGCCTGAGATGCTGCTTTCTCAACATTACAATTTATAATGTTCAAATTAGGAAAAGAAATTTAATGTTAAAGTATATCTACATTTATCTGTTTTAATATTTACTTACCATAAAATTTGTGCCTGTCCTCTTGAATTTTTGATTATATGCATAAGAGCTATAGGGATTTTTATTAAGAAAATACTGACACATATTCCACAGGAAGTTCAAAGCTTTTATTTTTGTTTTCATTAACAGGCTCTAGTTTCATGTCATTTGTTTCAGTTCTTCCTACCTTCTTCATCTAGAAAAATAAGTAAAAGCCAGTGATGCTTTTGAAATGGAAAAAATTGTTTCAAATCATTGGCAAAGCCTAATGAATTCTGACTGCTGAGATATGTTAATTTAAGCCAGACCAAATGTTCCTCAGCTGCAAATATTTGGTGTTGTTCACTGGGAACTGGCAAGATTTATGAGGGCCCAGTGGCAAAGACTCTGCTCACATGCCTCTCACTGTAATTGTTTGCCTGTTCAGTGATGAAGGACTAAAGGGAAGAAAATACCAACTCTTCAGAGGCTGGTTACTTATCCTCAAGTAAGATGCTATTTCACCTTTGATTTACTGTGGCTTCCTCCTGCCATTTAAGTTATCAAAGCCCTGTCAATCTTCCTTCCTAATTCTGGGAAAAGATAATCTATGACTTTCTAAGTTACTCTGAGGTTGCAGAGCAGGAAAAAAGGAAGTGCCTGGCTTTGGTATTCATAACCCTAAGAATTAAATATTGTATTAGCAGGATGTAATGTAAATATATACACTCAAGTCATTAGGTTTTGATATTTGAACCTATTTCCACAAATCATTTGTGATGGGTTCATTTGTAAACAAGATATGTTCTATGTTTTTAAATCTATTTAAAATGGACTTTATGAGCAAAGTCATAGGCCACTTGTCTTTTCAAAAGGAAAAAATACTGTTGTTAAATACAAGATGCTTATTTGTACTTATCGTTTATTATTTAGAAGTATAATGAATGTTTTAATACTCCACAAAGATTAAATGTTAATAATAGAAATCATACTAAGTGAATGTTGCAAAGTTTAAAGTTTCCATGGAAGAATTAAGCCTATGTTGGGTGTGGTAGTGCACACCTGTAATCCCATCACTCAGGAGGCTGAGGCAGGAGGATTATGGAGAGTTCGAAACCAGCCTGGGCTACAAAGCCAGCTCGAAGCCAGCCTGAACTGCATAGTGAGACCCTGCCTCAAAAAGACAAAAAAAATAAAAATAAAAATAAAAAAGGAAGAAGAAGAAGAAGAAGAAGAAGAATTAAGCCTAGAGCTCTCAAGAGATTACTCAAGATTTTACTTAAAGGTGATTTTATTTCTCAAGTGTCTAAAAAGAATTGCCAATAAATAGCTTTGCAATACCAGCACAAACTATTCTGTTGCAATACAATAGTAAATGTTGATTTAGCATTTTTAATAATCATCATATGTACTCCTTCCTTTAGAATGATTTTACTTAAATTAAGTCATAGTCTGTGTATAAAGCTATGTACAGTTCTCGTTATTTATCAGGCACTAAAGTTTATGTAAACTAATTGTGTTAGTTCAAAATTAACTTCTGAAAGTAGAAAATACTATTTTCCCATTTTTCAGGTTAAGAAATAGAGGAACACAAAGCATCTATATTCAGTGTTTGTGTTACTAACTCAAATCTTATATGACCATCTAACTTTGGGTATTTTTGGGACACAGATCAACAATTATTTGCTTCCACTATAATATGATAGGAAAATGGAATTGCTAATGATGATAGAAAAGATCTTGCATATTGATTCAACTGCTTTTTTGCATACTCTGAATTTTTATCCGTATAAAGATGCACCTGGTAAGAGAGAGTTTGAAATCAGATGAATGTATTTGCATTTTTCTTGCACTTCAGCATGTAATATCATAAGGCTCTTTATATACTGTTAAAGGGTCAGTTTCTGCATTATTCTACATTAGACTTCTTAATTATCTATGTATAATAAAAAGAAAAGTGCTGACAAAATGCAGAAGAAAAATCTAAATTCTTTTCTTGCAATAAATGTGACAGAGATTGTAAAAAGCAATATTTTTGTCCTTGAAATGTTTAGAAGTATTGACATTCTGTCCACTAAATTGTCAGCTTGTCTTTAAGGTTAGAGCTTCTAAGTTCTTAGCATTTAACAGACTGACATTGATCTCTTGATTCTTGAAACTTGTGTACCACCAGCAACCAGATTTTGAAGTAGGGGCATAAAACTACTACCATTGATAATTTCCATAATTCCATCAATTTCTGTAATTTTCATCAATTACACTAGTGTTGTAAAGTTGAATTTCCAACCTTTCACTATGACACCAAATATACTATGAATCTTTGAATTTTCCATAATCTGAAGTATTAAGAGAAAGTAACTGAGCAATAAAACACAAATTCAAAAATAAAATAACTACTTTCATTCTGAAACATACTTCAGAAATTATTTGAATAAGAATGTCCACAATGGTTATCATCACCATTCTGTTTTTACCGCTTAGATACTCCTCATGTCTTCAGTCACTTTCTCATGATTATGGAAATAATTCCAAGAAAATATAGTTATACTTGTACTTGTTACTTTTAAATTATGTAAGTGGAAAAAATACTTGGTAGTATTTTCAATAATATTTCTTAATCGATGGCAATGACTGGATTTTCCATATAATGATTTCATTGTTCCTTTAGTTGGTTAAAGAATTAGAAGAAGACGTAGCAGTGGGAATTTTGAAAAGATTTCCTTGACTCTCTTCACCCACAGGCTCTGAGCAAGGCAGTAAATAGTCCATTTTTGTTAATGAAGCTTCCCTCATACAGCTGGGATTGTTTAATATTTTACGAGTGTTACTTTGTTTTGCTCTCAACGATCTCAGGCAGTTAAGGATTTATGAATCGTGTTTTTCTCAGCCCATCTGCGGTTTCCTATCTTCTCTGGCCTTGAGAATATGTTTAAATTTATTAAAGCGAAGCAAAGGCTCATTATTTCAAAGGAGAGCCAAAGTGACACAGTGAATTGGTTATTAATGGAAAGGCACTGCCATAGGGCGATTGAAATTTAATGATATCCTACAAGAAAAAAATGAGGGTGTCACTTTCCAAAAAGTCATGCTAAATGCCAGCCTTTTTAAGGTCCTGCCGCTAATTTTATGCCTGCGCACAGTAATGTTTTCAAAAGCGTTTAGGAAACACGGACCAGTGACTGTACTGATTATCCTTTTCACCTTCGCGCCTGTTCCAAATGGGTTTGTGCAGTGAGCGATTTAATCTCTAAATATAGGGAACGTTAAAAAAAAATAACATTGCTGTTTTTCACAAGCTAAGGGCCTTTTGCAATCCTCCAGAGATGGACTTGCAAATATGCTATCTCCATATGCTCTCAGTAAGCTCTCAAACTGGCGGATCACCAAAACAGAACAAAAAAAAATCAATCCCTTGATTTTTTTATTTATGTCATTCAAAAGATGTTTTAATGTCATAGCCTAAAACTATATTCAGTAATATCCAGATAACATTCAGTTTGAACTACAAGAACGGGCTAGAGGTAATTTTAAGTTTTCCTTATTTAACTTGGTATCTTTATTGAATCATAGTGTTGAAGTTCCAAAATACTTTATCCCACCCCATTCAATGCAAACACCTATTGCCACGATATTAAAGAGAACACTTCCTTGATATATGGAGTCATTCCTTTGAAAGTTACAGAGTCTGTGATTTCCTTCATTAACTGAAATACCCATAAATTATTTTAAAAATTATTTGAAATGCCTCTAGAAAAACTGTTGACATAGTCAGGTACCAATCATGCTTTAAGATATTAGATTATATTTCATTAAGCTTCCTAAAAAGCGTGCTTTTCCTTTAGTAGTTTTTGGTATGTTTGAATTATTTTTCATATGTGGCCATTGTGCTCCTCATGTTTACTTCTGTATCATTTTTGAATGTGTTATTGAAGTTTCAGGAGAATTGCCTCAGTAGTTTTCAGGAAAGGGCACAATTTAAATTTAGGGTTCCAGTTCAATTAGGCTTGCGATTCAGCAATTTAAGCAATACATTAATTACACAAAGTACATATGAACATTTTAAATTTAGGACCAACACTGGGTCTGATTTTAATGCATTTTTATTTACTAATGCTGAATATAAACTAAAATGTAAATGGTGCATTTGAAATGCACTGTAGTAACATATAATTTTCTCATATTGCATATGGTAATACAAAAGTGTCTCCTGGTGCCAAATACACTTTTGGATGTAGAAGAATATGATTTATTTTCCTTATTTATGACAAAGTAAATTATTCAACAATATCAAAAATTAATTTTTAAAAAACTAAGTCATTCAAAATTATGTTAAGATTTCATAACTTGTGATCACACACTGGGGAGCTTTTCATTTGTCCTAGGTCAGAATGTGAATCTGAAGAGATAAAAAAAACGTTCAAAGTGAAGACAGGAGTGCATCTTTTACTCCTGTACAAGGAGAAAAATCACGTCAAAGAAGGTGTCAAGGACCACAATTTAAGTTTCTCTGGGTCCTTCCTCTCTTTTAACAGAAAACTTATCATCCTATAATCTTCTAACAAAGACGTAAACACTTCAGCTACATATATTTTGATTGCTTCACGACAGTTTACTGGAGGCTGAGCAATGACAGATTTCTTCATTGTCTTTTTGCCAAAATTTGTCCTTTAAGTCATTTTTGTTGACTGCCCCTTTTAGCAGCTCACCTCACAATGAGAGAGAAGACAATTAATGGGAGGGTGATTTATCACTGCCAAAAACTGTCAAGGACTTCAGTTGTAGCTGGAGAAAAAGCAATTTCACATTATGGCATTTCATTCTGAATACATTGTATTTACAGCTCACAGTTTTATTTTCAGAGCCTATTATCAGGTGAAACAGTTGCATCTGAAATGTTGTTTGTGACATAGGTGACCTGTTAGGATTTGATAAGTATTTACGCCAGAGCACAAGGGGCTCACACATCTGCTGTTGGCAGAAGCAATGGAAAAAAATAACCTGGAAATGAGGCGTTTGATTTTTCTGGTTCCTACACTCGAGCATCTGTTGCTATAATTAAGTGGCATTCAGTAATTGCAGTGCAATGGTGAAATAAACATATGCATTCTTGCCAGCTTTTAGGATTTGGTGTCCTTACAGCAGGAGAGACAAGCAAAGTGACTTCAATAAGAACAAAAGGTTTTGCAGCAAAGTTTAGCAATGCAGTTTTCGTTTAAAAAAAAAAAAATCATGTTAGCAATCCAGTTAATCAGAAGACAAAATAAAATACACTTTTGGAAGAAGGAAGTTTCTGCAACATTCAACACTTGGAATGAACTTTTCATCTATGGGAATGTCAAAAGGGGTTAAACACCATCCCTCAATAAATTGCATCATAGGAGAATAACAGAATAATAAAAATAAAGGTATTACTAATGGTACTCTGTAATGAAAAGATTACAGTGAAATTAGTTCAATAAACTAAAGGTTTTATTTGGTGGGTTATAAAAATAAGTATGTTTGGATTGGAACTTGACTTTTAAAAGCAGTGTGATGGATTATTTGGGGGTTAACCTAGTTTTCCTAAGTAGTTTGAAAGTGATTCTCAATGTGGGAAGGGCTTTAGGAAAGCTGGAAGGAAACCTGAAGTCTTTTCTGGAATTACGTTCCCAGGCCTCAAGTGTGTTGCCCAGGTGCTTCTGAGATCTCAATCCATGGCAGCATGGAGGAAATGGTTTGGAAAAGTTCCCAGGCGGTCCGTAGTTTTGCTCACTACTGCTCACCACAGAAAATGTGCTCCCATGAAATATCTAAGAATTGATATGAACTAAGCTTGACAGGGCTTGTTTATGAACACTGTATATATTTCTGAAAAGTCTTTGCTGAACACTTTATATTGTTAGTTATTTAGGACAAACTACTACAGTGTGGATCTGGTTGTGCTGTGGTAGTTCGCAGTTTCCTGGAAATATCACGTGACAAATTCTATTGTGCTATAAATACTTACAAACAATGACTCTTGAAACAAAGAGAAACTATGGAATTGAAGCTGTTTTGAAGTCAAACTTTAGCATGTGCTTTTCAATTTTAAATGGAGTTCATTACGATTGGTCAGAGCAGTTTGCTGATTATGGAGACAAAGCTGTGGTTAGAAGGTGAAGCCCTAGGAACTTCCAAGGGACATGGAAGTTGCAGCATCGTGGTGAGACTGTGTAATACAGCATTTGTATCGGATTCTTTGGCATCCAGTGACTGCTTTACTTACTGGGTGAAGATAGGACATGAGGAATCAACCACGAAGAGGTGAAAATGATGGATTATAGCTTCATAATGTCAAAAAAGTTAGATCTGCTTAGGAGACAGCAAACAAAAGCACAGTTTGATGTATTTGAAAGGTTAAAAATTTGTTATATCCCCTCACTCCTCAAAAGGTAGCTGTAAAGTATGCCATAAAATAGATTTGAAAATTTTAATTCCCATCCCAGTTGCATTGAACAGTAGTGAAATTTAGAACTATATTAAACTGCCATGTATTTATACATTTCTGTCTATAGTCTTCCTATACTGATATCCATATGTTTTTATAATGTCAGAGTCACCACGAGTTATGGAAAGAATAAAAAGAGATGCATGATCTGTGTCATCTATTTGCTATCAAGAGACACATTAAGTGTAGCAAACTTATACAACACACTATAGGACTGAAGTGATTCTAAGTACTGGTGATATGGTAATTTAGCCTTCACTGCGACCTTGAGTGCAGCCACAATACTACCACCTCCATTTTACAGACGACTGTAACAGGGCTGTGTGGCAGGTAGGAGCAGGCAGGCCTAGGAACTGAATTCTAGCAGTTTAAGTTCAAAGTCCATCATCTTAAACACAGTGCCATTTTGCAGGATGCCTAAATCACACATGTGCCCTGGGCCCACAGTGCTTGGCCTACCTGTCTGCTTCTGTCAGCCCATCTTGTCTTAGTGTCTAGCTGATAAGAGGCTATGACCCTCTGACATTACTGGAAATAGCCACTAGGTTAATGCAGTACTGGTTCTGAAGTTTTACTTCTTTTTCCAAACCCAGGAGTCTTTGTACTTTCATGTAATTCTTGCTGTCAGGGACAGAAATCTTCTATTGTCAGCCCAATGTCCTTTTAAATGTGACCATTTTGCTTGAATAAACTATTCTATGATAAGTAATCCCTAACTTTGTATATAGTTGTATACAACTGTATAACATGATTTTGTGTGTATAGTCCAGCCTGTACTTTCTACATTTGAACTACTTACTTGTTGTAATTAATATGTGTCCACTGTTCTTCTCTATGGGTTCATGCTAGAATGCTGAAAACCTGTTATCGTGTCCTTTTAAACTTTTATAAGAGAACCTCCTTTAACTTTCTTCAAAAACTACTTTTTAAGCTTCACCTTCTCCAAATCGTTGTGTAGCTCTGGAGGCAAGCTTTCACTCACCCTGTCTTCTGCCTTAATAGTTCTTTGGTTTGAACTCAAGCACTGAGACAATAATTTACCTGAAACAATG
This sequence comes from Dolichotis patagonum, assembly GCA_004027295.1. Taxonomy (NCBI): domain Eukaryota; kingdom Metazoa; phylum Chordata; class Mammalia; order Rodentia; family Caviidae; genus Dolichotis; species Dolichotis patagonum. The sequence goes on along the minus strand of PVJX010009599.1, from coordinate 52,486 downwards.
CAAAAGTGATACATATTCCTTAATTTTGTTTCATCGGTTTCAATGTAATTGATATATCTTTAAAGAAAACTAAAATCCATTACATGCTTATATTATTTTTAGATTGTATGTTAATAAGTATTTTAAAGTCAGCAGTAATGATATTCACCTAAAAGAAACTCCTGTAGACAATAGGGAGGACATAATGGTTGAAAGCATGAGTTCTAGATTCTTGGAGCTCATGGATTCCACCTCTGACCCAGTGGAGTAGGGAATATGCTATTAAGTTATGACATTTACTAAGCTGTATTAGCTCTCATTTTCCAAATGTGAAAAATGGAAATAATTGGGGGGGGTAGGGTAGGAATCAACCTCCTTAGAATATGTAAGAATATTTGAACATACAAACTTAGTTATCTATTGTTCCTATTACCTTCCATGTCACTGATTCTTTCTACAAACTACTTACAAATTTACTAAAACATGTTTCAACAACCCATTTGTGAGTTGTTCATAAATTTAAATACCCTTTTATATCATAGTATGACATTGCAAATATAGCTTAGAGTTAGTCGAAATAATATCATCAGCCCATATGTTAAGAGTTAAGTAAGCTCCCTAGAAAACTGGAGCTACACTGTTAAAAGCAATTATGATAAAAGATGCCACTCGTCATATTATATCAAATGGGGATCAGCAACCTTTTTCTGTAGAGAACACTATAATAAATATTTTAGGCTTTTTGGTTTATATGATTTCTGTCACAACCTCTCCACTGTTACAGTGACAACATCATCATAGATAGTATACAAATGAATGATTGTGGCTCTGTTCCAATAAAACCTTATGGATATTGAAATCTGCATTTCATATTATTTTCAAGTGTCAGAAAATTGTATTGCTCTTTTGATTTTAGTTTTTTTTTCAGTCATTTCAAAAACACAAACACTGTTCTTTGTTCTCAGACTAAATAACACCAAGAAGCATGCTGGATTTGGCCAACAGTTCATAGTTTGCCTACTTCTGTTTTGAAATATATTCTTGTCTCTGCTAAGCATTTTTCCTAAAGGTTTTATTCCAATCACTATTCTCAGCCTGTCATCTCTCAGGATCTAAAAGTTTCTAAAACCTGAAAATGTATTATTTTTACAGAAAGCTCTCAGACATGTGAACTAGAACCAAGTGTTGATAACTTGGGACTTGAGTCAGGGGCCAGACTTCTCATTTTGAAGGCAGATGAAATAGTCTTATACCTCTCAAGACTATTCGTAGGAACAAATAAAATGGTGTCTTAAATGGTCACGAGTTAGGAAAAACTATCAAATTGTGAGATATGAGGATCTTTCTCTACTAATTTACAAAAGCTATCAAAACAAAATACCACAGACTGTATGGCTTTCCCAAATTTATTGTTTATACAAATCTAGAAGTTCAAAATTAAGCTGGTCATAGTTTTACTTTTATGCTGGGACTTCTGCTCTTGGATTATAGACAACTATTTTTTTACTGTATCCTCATGTGGACTTTCTTTGTGTATATTCATCACTAGTGTCTTCCCTTTATAAGAACACCAGTCCTATTAAATTAGGGTTCGATCTTGATGATCACATTTAACTTTAATGTCTTCTTTAAAGGACATACATCCTTATATAGTCAAATAGAGTTTTAGGGCTTCACCATAGCAATCTGAGGGGAGAACACAAAACTCTGCGTCTTCTATTCCATATAAATGGTTTTCTATTCAACAAGGTAGGTAACTCAACTACAACCGTTTAGCTATGGCAAAAAAAAAGATGGCACTATGAGGGATAGGTAATGTTAGCGCAAGGGTGCATTTGTACTCATAGCTTCTTTAGTTAGGTCCAAGACTGAAAAATCCGAGTTATTTTCATCTAAATCTAGATAGGATTATATTACATCAAACTTTTGCTATACTAATTTTGTTTTTCTTTTTGCATATGATACAGGAAATAAAGTGACAAGAAGTAAAACTAGTTTGTGTTTTATATCGATCTTTGCCCTCAGTTAAAATAGCAAATGTTTTCCACTCTCAAAGTAACAAGTAGTTCTTCAGAATTTCTGGCTGTGTTCATGCAGGAAACTGTCCACGATGCACCATATTGTTTTCCCTAAAGCCGCCTCCTCCATATTAATTTTATTCAGTGAATATCAGACTACTTATTTCCTCAACGTTTGTTTGCTATTTATCATGTAGACCTTTTTGTTTGCCTTTAGTTGATTAAGTCATATGTCAAGTTTTATTCATGGTATTGCTTTTGGTGAAGTAAAACAAATTGCTTTGGGAAAAATCTCAACCCTGTGAGAATTTAAATAGTGCTGTTTTGATAGTCTACAAAAATTTTAAAATCCTGGTTTTTTCTCTAACATTTATCTTGTAGATCGTTAGTCTTTAGATGTTTCAGAAGCAGTACATTTAATGTTAATTTAATTCATAGATATTTGGTTTATAGAAAAAGACTTGATAAATAATATAGTTTTGAAAGTCTACAAATCCTATCAAAAATATAAATTGGTAGGTGTTTAATGGACATATATTTATAATCTGCTGGCAGCTATTATTTGAATAGTTACTTTAGATAGTTAATTTCTAAATTCTCTTACACCAAAAATAGCAGTTCAGTTAATTTTGTCAATAATGTGGAGATTCATGTTATGGAATATAGCTTGCTAAGATTCTAGTGGAGGTCTTACTAGTAATTTTAATTGCGATTTTTATAACCATTTGATAACATTGTTTTGATCACTGTAGTTAGGGCAGGATTCCACTAAAGGCCATAAAATCTGTGACTAACCCACTGAGTCACCCATTCCCTGTCATATATTGTTTAATGGTCCATGCTGTCAGGAATTATTATTGCTTTCTAGTGATAATTTTTAAGACAGAAACTTTGCAGACACAAAAGATGGATATAAGTGGAAAACTTATGTTTTTAAAGAAAGTTAATAAAATATTCCTTAAATAAGGCATATGAGATTTTGCTCATTTATTTACAATGATTGACTTTCAAACCTGTAAATAGATATAAAAATGTAGCATATATATGCTACTGATGAATATTTTAACTTTCCTTGGTTAATGTTTCCAGGGAACTTACAGATGCTAGAATAATCTCTAATGTTTTTGCTCAATCTGCTCTGGAGATGGATGAAATAAATAGTTTAAACTAATTAATGTAACACCAGCTGTTACAAGTGCTTGGCAGACTTCTATTCGTTTTGATGGGCAGGGAGCGGCTGTTGTACTTGACTTTATTTTAGTACAATGTTGATCACAGTGTAAGCTGGAATAGATGACGAGCCAGAAGAAGAAACAGAGAATGAATTCCATATAATGCAAAAAATCATCTTCTCAAAAAACATAGTTTTTTTAAACCTAGGGGATAGACAGTTGTGCTGGACTTCATTAAATCATAAGGCCTTTGACAGCTCTAGGTTAAACAGGTTGCTAAAATAAAAGTGTTTGATCTTGGACACTGTCCTTGGTTTTTCCAGAGGACCTAGTAGAGTTACAGGTATGCAGTGTCAGCTAGATGTCTGAGACCCTGTTGCTGTTAATTAAATGCCTTTAGGGAAAAATAAAATAAAACAAAGAGATTATAGTCATCTGGAATAGATGGAAAAATGATTTCAATTATATTATTTTAACAAGTTGAAGAAAAGATACCTGGCTTAGTTGTGAGTACTGTTATATACCGAAGCTTCTCACTGCACATACTTCTACACTTTCAGTTCTCTCGATGGAAAAAAATCCACAGCTAGCAAATTCTGAGTCTAAGTGGCATATTGGAAGGGTATGTAACTGCCCATCTTCTTGTGAAAGTTTCATCTGTTATTCTACAATGGAGAAAGATGTTTCCACCTATATGCTTCTTGTGTCTGTAAGTCTGAAGCAGTTTAAATAGCCTCCTAACTTCTATTTCAAAGTTGGAGGGCTGAGGCAGTGTGATCCGACAGAGAGGCAGTGTTTGTTATCTCAGTATATGCCAGCATTAAGACAACAGTGTCATCGTGCAGATTGTTACCCTATGAGTTTGTCTAATAAGTTATCATAATGTGTGCAGAGCAGATGGCAAGTGTGCTCCTGAAAGAACTGATGGATGGGATGTGATGTCATCAGTGAGATGACAAGGTTCACAAGGTACTTGACCTCCAAGAGTAAGTCCTAACTGGTTAGAATTCTAAATGGTGAACCTTGGTGACACAAGCTAAATGGGAAATACGTGCAGTTCGTAGTTTTTTAAAGTGGTGTTTACCCCCTTCGCTGAACTCCACATAATGGGATTTTGTCCCTGAAGACTCAGAGATATTGTTGGAGGGTTGTACCCTGTAACCTTCCAAGGACTTCTAATACAAATCTGCACATCTAGACTTTAACAAAATCACTACAAATATTATTTATGGAGTCAGGTTCAGAGTTTTCCCTTTTTTATATGTATATATGCAGAAAGAACTTAGTTAAGACATCCCATTAATTTTAACATGTTATCACAAAATAACAAAGTGCTGACTCCATGAAAATATTCAGTGCATAAAATTAAACTTTTATATTTTCATTAAAATATGTTTCTATATATACAAGCCTAAAATAGGCTGTCAGAGACCTTGATGTTTTCTTTATATTTTAATTATGACTTTACTTGCACTTACAGGTGAAAAACATAAAACACATTAACATTTCTATTTCAATATTATCATTTTAAAATTTCAAGTGACTTCAGAATCTGTTCCACATCACCTGTGAGTTGTGGTTTCGGAATTTACATGGGTCTGGTAAATATATTCCAGAAAAATATCTTGAGAAATATAGGGGCTCAAAAGAAATGCAGGTAAAATACAGTAATAAGGTTTATGCCTCATATAAAGTCAAATGAAAAACTCAGCTATTGAAAATTGCTTGGTGGAGAAAGGATTGATTAACTAAAAGGCATGTTTAAGGAGAAAATGTAGAAGTGTTAAGGAAAGAAATAATCATCAAAATATGAATTTCTTCTGAGAATTCTTTATATTAGATTTCTATACATATGCTGATAGGATTTCTAAGGTCTAAGAAAAATAAATTACCAGTGTTTATTTTCTATTTTTGTTCATTTTGAATCACCAACCTGAAGTAATTAAAAGGAAATTTTTAGAAATGAGATGTTTGTTTTTATTGAAGGAGAGGAGAGAAATGAACACATATAATTATTTAACTAGGTCTAGTATAAAGTATACGAATGTTTTGCAGTATATTGTGGAAAAGTAGTTAAGTGATTGAAATAATAAAGTGATTCTGCAATATATAATACTATCCACATTTATTAATAATATTAACAGCTGTTAAAGTGAACATGGTTTCTATAGCTCAAATGTTAATGAAGTTATGCAAATAACTTCTTGAGGTAATGCAAATAATAACGAACTTGAGGTAAGAAAATTTACCCCACAAAGTTCATTCATCTGGTAACTGTGCATGGACTTTTAAGGGGCAACAAAAGATGCCGTGGTACACTGTTTTAATTTATTCTGTATTTGTATGTAAATCCTAACGTAATATGATAAGAATTTCTTAATTTCACTACAGTGACAGAAAATGCTTAGCCTATAGTTGCAAATGTATAATGATGAATCAATTTTAGAGCAATTACTTGGTAATATAGATTATAATTTAGATTTTGTATTTTTTGATATATCAAAGCCTATATATTTAAGCTAGTTCTGAAGTCTATAAACTTATGCTATCATGTGTTAATATTCCTAAATGATTAGCATAATTAAATAGCATTCTGTCAATGTATATCAAGTGATCAAAAGAGCTTATGAAATTATTTGATAAATTATGCAACTGGACTTGCTATTTTTAATATAAATGAAATAACAGAACCCATATCTCATACCACATTGACACTCAGTATTGATTATATGGCTAAACCATTTTCAGGGGCTTTACTTAATCTGATCTCTTTTTCTGTCTGAGGCAGATAAAATATTAATACAAGGTAAATGAGTGCTCACTGAACTTGCCATATGGCCTCTGTAGAGGACAGAGGGGCCTGGGTAGCCTATGGACTTGCCATATGGGCCTAGAGGGAAGAGGTAAGTATTACACAGAGAACAAATCTACCATATGGGCTGGGTGGAGCACTGAGACTCTAAATACGTTCTTATACTGGGACATATTCACAAAAGAATAAAAACCACATAAATAATATATTATATAAAACCCCTTGAAAATGGATCAATTGTTTAGATTTAATATGATGCTTTCAAGCAATGTCCAGAGCATATAAATAATCATGGTTTACTTTGAAATGGCAAAGAGGATCATCAATCATTTACCCTTGACATTTTTACTGTGCATTTAACATCTGTTCCATAATAGCATGGTACAGTAATATACTTAACATCATATTACACACTGAAACTAAACAAATAAATATAACACTAAATTAGAATTTCTGAAAGTTTGCCTTGCTTCTGCTCATATTTTTGCAAACAGTATATTATCCACTCCTTCTATCACTCGAAGTTTTTGTTATATAGAGCAGATGAAATTAAGCAAATGGCAAAAGCAATTTTCTTGGTACAGTCAAACCTCATTAATTTGGTTTCTGCTAATATGAAATTTATGATAATTTAGCTTAGGCTTGATAAAGTTTACCTTTGTACTAGATATAAAGAAAAGATTTGCTAAGCCAATTATTAATATAAACAAGATTACAATGAGCATATTTAACCCACTTAAGAGAGCATACTTTTCAAGGATTTTAGCACATTAATTGAATGCAAATACATACTGCTAATAACAAATGAGTCCAATTTAGTCTTTAAATCGTGTCTTGTAGTCTTGTAGTACTTGTATTGGTAGCAGATGGTTCTAATTATTGTGTATAATTCTAAATATTGTGTATATTTCTTTGCAACATTACTTATATATTTCTTGATTTAAAACCTAGCCATTACCAGCGATCATTATTCTCTGTGAATTCTGAGAATCGTTAGTCTCATCATCAGTGTCTCTGATGCTTTAGGATGTATTATATTTTTAAGGAATTTCAATCTTTAAAAAAGATTACTGTTAGCTTTTCTTTCATGGCACAGTGACTTTGTGTTTCTTAAAATACGTGTCAACAAAAATCCTATAAAAAACAATCTAGAAACACAACTTGGCAACTTTAGATATATTTGAAAGTTTCCTTTTCTTTTTCCATTTCTTTTTTTTTTTTTTTTTGACAGGATCTCACTCTGCCATTCAGGCTGAGCTTGGACTCAGTATGTAGCCCAAGATGGCCCCAAACTTGCGGCCATCATCCTTTTGCCTCAGCCTGCCAAGCACTGGGAGTATAGATGTGAGTCACCACACCTAACTTGAAACTGTATTTCAAGTTACCCGTGCAGTTATTTATAGTCAATTTGTGTATGAGAACAGTATCATATATTCATGGAAGAGTTTGTTTTGTTCAGGGTTTGATCTCATTTAATGAGCTAATTCATAATTTGGGATCCAAGAAAAATGTGTTGCAGACAAAATTATCTAAATCTTTAGAACTTACTGGACTACTTACCAAGTTTATATTTCCTGAGTTGTAAAAGAGAGTGTTTGGAGAGATGAAGACATAGAAGTGGCAGGTGTAAATGAAATTTCAAAAACAAAAACAAGACAAAACAAAACAAAACAAAACAAAAAACTGGCATAAGAATGCATTTGAGATTTCCTGAAAAGGGAAAATTGAAGTCCATGTTGGATTCCCCATGGCAGAAAGCCTGAGTTGAGATCAGGAGATCTATAGCCCAAGAGAAATCAAGAATACAGAGCGTGGAACCTTGGGCGTGGAATGGGCCCGAGTTATAATTTTAGAAAGCATCTTCTAGTGAAAAAAGGCAAGAATCCAGTTACTAAAATCATAAATATGAAGATCAGTAACAACAAATCAATGCTGAGTTATTTGCTAATTCTTTTGGCTTGGTATGCCTTATGTTACTCTTTCTGCTGATTATAAAAAGATGGTGTCAGTGATTTCTGGCAAGCTAAGTGGCACATGTATAAAGTCAGAAGAAATAACAATTTAACAGGGTTACAAAGGTTTACTCTTTCTTGCTCCATTTTTCTCTTCCTTCAATTCCTTTCTCCATTTTCATTTTTTTTTTTAAAAAAAAAACCTTTTCTTTTTCTTAGAAAGCGAAAATTTTTGGCTCAAAGTGTTTGGTAAGTAAAACAAATTTTTATTTCAAGGGGATTATCATCAAACACTTACATTTCTCTTCATCCTACGTATTGCTCCATTTTGTAATGTCTTGAGCTTGAGAATATTAGATAAAAATTAAAAGCAATAAAGGGGCTAGAAAGAAGTTGCCACTTAAAATTCTGAGAGGAAAAAATGCAATGGTTTTCTTGAATAAAGTACAAGTTTTGAAAATGAAGGAATGATCAACCTGTCACTGATAAGTCAACAATGGGGAGGCATAAGAATTTTTTTTAAATTTTTTATGACTGGCTATGCAGTTCAGGCTGGCCTTGCCCTCAGTATATAACCCTGGCTGGCCTGAAACTCTGGGCAATTCTCCTGCCTCAGCCTCAAGGGTGCTGGGACTAGAGGTGTGCATCACTACCACACCTGAAGAGGAATTTTTAGATGTGGCAATATGGAGATCACTGTTAAGTAGTTATATTTGAGAGTAGGGAAATAAATGTGACTAGAGTGGACTCAAGATTAAATCATAGGGAAAAGATGAGATGACACTGTAGATAGTTCTTTAGAAAAAAATGGAAAACTGGAATAGTAATAGGAGGGAAAAGTTATATCAAAGAATTTTTTATTTTTATTTTTTATATTACATGAGATATATTACAACACAGCTCTATGCTACTACAGATATTCAGGAAAGGGAAAAGTATATGAAAGAGGGACAATTGTAGCAGTGATTTCCTAATTATTTAGTAAGTTTGAGACAAAATAGAGAATGGTTACTCTAGTGTCATCATTAATTTTTGTGGAAATTCGATCTAGCCAGTTTTATAAACCAACTCCTCCACTCACAAGTCAAGATTCCGTATTAAACGCTGCATTATTCTTTCTGTATTCAGCTTCCTTTTGCCTTTTTCATGGCAAGCAGGCCCCAGTGATCTGTGAATTTGGGTGCATTATTTGTACCCTAAACTTACATGCTCATCAGTGTGTATTCTCCCATCATTGTTCCCGAATCCTGACTACTAGTTCTGCATTACTTATTTTTTATGTTGTTTAGAATTATTTTACCACCCACCCCACTCCCTACTTGTAGACTCTTCCATATCAGACTGTGAGTTATCTGTACCCAGCACATTTTATTCTTACCTCAGAAACTGATTGGAATATTAGAGAAGGAGGGTGTGTGTTTCAGCATCCGGGCTTCTTTGACAATTATGCTAAAAACTTGAGAATGAAGCTTATAATAAATAAAGAACATGAAAATGAAAATTTATAATTTGTTAAAGTGTGGAGTGAGAAGAGTTAGCAAAGAACCTAATCAAAAGCAATTCACCTTAGTCAGGTTGCTGACTTTCAACTAAACACTTTGATTTGTGTCAGTGACAACCAAAAGAAAAATGGGAATCATAGGAACATTGTGAAGGGATATTTTGGTGAACATATATGCCAGAAGAAAACTTTAGCAAATCAAAGCTCTTCTTAGCATTTCTATGAGAGAAATGGTAACAGTAGTAGTTGAAGATTTGAGAAACTGGTTTTTGTTTTATTTTACATATGCTTAGGTATTGAAAATGGAAAGAAATTCAAAATTAAGTCAAGTAATAAATCATAAAAACATTTTTCATGTTCTGTCTTTAACTGTGTCTTCCCTGCATATGAGATGATACCAAAAAGTTTAAGCTGTACTTTTGTTTTCATTGTCTTTCACAGAGAAACTAAAGACAGTGAAATAGATGAAACAAAAGCCTCAAAGTGATGAAGAAATGAGAAGAAAACACTTAGTATTTTAAATGTATTTTGGTCACATGGACAAAATTGACAGCTAAAATTCCTAGCCAGAGACTAGAGAGTTAATCAATAAGAATACGCTAATGCATCTACAGTCTTTAAAAAAAAAATGGATAAAGGCGTATTTCACAGACTATAAGAAACTCTTCATAATGATCACGAAGGAGATCCTAAACTGATTGCTTAAACTAATTTCTTAGAAAACAGTGTGGTAATCCCTAGGATTTATGAGATCTTCCTTTGAGCCTGGCCTCACTATACATTTCAGGAAAATGTAGAATGATAGGATGAAAAGATTCTAATGCACATTTATATACAAAGCTTCTGTATGATTGATAACTCTAAACAGATGATAGAGAATTACAGATATTAACATCTGAATTAGTAAGTCTTAAGTGAAGGAAGAGTTAAACCTTGGTAAAAAGATGTATATCCATACCTGATACCCACCACTTCAGGAAAAAAAACAGTTTAATTCTGTCTGATGGCATTCAGAGTATGCCGGCAGCCCAAGGCGGAAACACGGCAGGAGGCAGTGGTAAGAGACAGCTGCTTAGCTCACGGTGGGCAGGAAGCAGAGCAGCGAAAGTGCAGGACAGCACAGGGAGAGGGTCATGTGCAGTCCCTAAAGCTACCCCGTAACGCCCACCAGACACACCCAGGACTGCACTTGATTAATCTGCTAGGCATTTCTTAATCAAGGCAAGTTGATACATGAAGATTGATCATCACAATCCACCTTAAACCCAAAAAGATTTCATTCAACCATCCTCTTAATCTCCCAAGAAAGAATATGAAGTTCAATGTTCCACCTAATATGTTATCCTATCATGTACAACCAGAAATACAATAATTTCTTCCCCAAAGTCTCAGCAGTTCCACTCTTTTTCAAAAGTCCAGATTGCTTCTGAAACTGAAGGCAGCATTCCTACCTATGAAATTCTATTTTAAAAAAAGAAAAGATACAGGGGCCGAGGATTTAGCTCAGTGGCATAAGCCCCTGCCTGGCAAGTGTGAGGTCATGAGTTCGATTCTGGGTACCTTAAAAAAAAAGTTACATAATTCCGAGGTGCAGTGCCACAAGGTAAATACTCTCATTCAGAAGGCGAAGAATAAGGAGACAGAAAAGAAAAGACCAAACCAATCAGGGAAAATATTAAGTCCTGTAGCTTCAAATGTAACATCCAGAACATTCAGTGGTAAAACTGTGAGTTCCAGGGAGTCTGGGAAACCAGTCCCTATAGCTTTAATAGCTATAACTGACACAACCTCTTTTTGTGCTAGCTTCTGTTTTTCTCTACAGAGACACCATATTCCTGGTGTCTCTGACTTGGAGGACTCTCCACTGCACCTTTGATTTTATTCCCACTTCTTTAAGCACTGCCTTGTCAAGGATTCCTTACATGGCCTCCCAGGGCTTCTTTTGAAATTCAGATGGAAGCCTTTCTGCCCCACTACTCTTACATTATGCATGCTGGGAAAACCAGCATAATGTGGAGGGGGGAAATCAAGGAAAGCTGCTAGTTTCCACAGTAGCTGGGTGCCCTGAACCAACGCTGCACACCTATGAGTGCTTGGATGGCTTCGGACAGTGAAATGAATCTCACACGATCATTTCCTAAGAGGCCAATCTCAAACACGCAACCTAGGACCTCTTTTCTAAAAGGAAAGTTAAATATTTTTACACCCTTGAATCTGCAGTGGTGGGTGTCTTGCTGATTCCTTGAGAGCATCTCTCAAGGGATCTTTGCTCCTGTTATTTGTAAGCAAAGTATTTGCTTTCTTTTTAATGTTGCTGATCTCTTTTAACAGTGATACTTCCTTGTGCTGCAATTTTACACATAGTTCTGTCTCAGCCAAAATTTTTATTTTTCTATCTTTTCTGTTCTCCTTTTTGACTGCAATTCTCATTTTAAATTGTAACTTAAAAAGCAGCCCAAATTATCCAGGCCACAGCCCGAATGTTGGGCCATCTTGAAATTTCCTCTGCCATAATAAATCATCCATATCCTTAATCTGTCTCTTATGAAGTCTTAGAAGATGGGCAAAACCTAGACAAATTTTATGCCAAAGTGTAACATTTATGACCTCTCTTCTAACCACAATAGAATCCTTATTCTCAACTAAAATACTTTGAGTCTGAGTTTCACTGTCTGCATTCTTAGCAACATTCTGATCTTCTTTAATCTGACTGGGCACACTCATCAGGCTGTTTGCTATGTTTAAAAGTTTCTCTATCTTGTCTCTCCAAATCTTTCCAACCGTCTACAAACCTTTTCCAAAAGTTTGTAAACCACATGGTCAGGTGTAGTCACAAGAGCTACTCCACCCAGACACACCTGGGATTCTGATTTACTAGTTTGCTACGTGCTTTTTAAATCAATAAAGCTGACATCACTGACAAAATCCCTAAGTTAATCTAGTTACAAGAAGGTCAGTTTTATTGTGGCACACGATGTGAGGGATTTCAGTCCATGATAGCTTGTTCCTATCATTTTGGGCTTGTAGAAAGCCAGAACATTACAGGACGTGAACGTTGCGTGGAACAGAACATTATGTGGAAGAGCAAAGCTGCCTCGCTCAGGGTGGCTGTGAGAAGAGGGGCCAGATCCCCTTCAACCACGCCTTCCCCCTGACCTGACTTCCTTGCAGGTGGTCCTACTTCTTAGAAGTTCTACAGCCTCCCAGCAGGTTCAGAGACTGGTGGTCAAGCCTTCTGAAGGATATTAAAAATCCGAAGCATTACAAATATGAGAGATAACACGTAATTTTATTTCGGAAAGTTCTTTCCCGTTCCCATATATTAAGGCCTTTGCCATGCCATTTGGCCATGTCCTGACTATCTTTCATGCTAGACTTAGAGTTCTTTCCTGTCTTATCTTTCCTAGAGTGTTTATTGTACTGTGTTGCATTTGTTACGTATCCATGAGTATTTCTAGAATGACCAATTTCTAATTTGTCTAATTTTCCAACCAAACCACTTAGCACAACAAAATATATTCAGATTTCTGGGTTAATTTGTTTTCATGAAAGGTCCCTAAACAATTTAATGATTAAATTTAGCAGTTTTGAAAACAATTTTGTTAGTGAAGGAAATAACATTTTCCTCAAGTATATCATCTGGTTTTTTTTAGGTTGTTGTTATACTAACCACTAAATTTGTCTAATGTAAAATAACATTAAAAATGGTTTAAATTTTTCATGTTTATCAAGGAAGCATAGGAAAGGAACTTTTATGTTTGGTTTGTCTGTTAAAATATGAATCACTTTCTAATAAGAATGAATATTTTAATTGTTCTCAAATTTCTCACCAGTATTGTCATTATGAAATTGAATTTTAAAATGTATTATATTACACTTTAAAGTTTATAGATTAAAGAGAAGATAATAGACAACAGAAGTAAAAGCAAAGCTCCAAAGTTTTACCTGATTTTTGCATTCTTTTGAGATCATACTATACAAAGAGAAAGAATAAGCAATGAAAGATCTTTTATTACTTGAACTAATGAACTTGTTATTTATTTGCCTAAACCTTCTAATGGCAGTATTTGAAGTAAAATAATGCTGGGTACCTGTAATCTTAGTACTTAGGAAACTGAGGCAAGAGGATGACCACAAGTTTGAAGCCCGCTTGGTCTACATAGTGAGTTCAAGGCTGTCCTAAACTACATAGTGAGAACTTGTCTCAAACCCTCCCCTCCAAAAATGCAAATTATTAATTGAAACATTAGTTGACTAAATATAGCAGATAGGTATGCCTGTATACCTATATGTACTTGTGTACTGATAAAATTATGTGTATGTGTGTATAGTCAGACATATACATGTTACATTTTTCTTCAAAATTTTTCAAATATATTAGAGCTTATTAGGCTATTTTATCTATGGTAGCATATCTAATATACTGTTAAGATGGTTCTTTGATAGATATGTATACAAACTTGATGTTTCTCTATAAAAGAAATTAAATGCATGAAAATAGTCTGAGACACTAATTCATCTCACTCTGAAGTACTTTTTAGAAATGTATTGATTTACTTGACACGTGTTCTTTGAGAACCTAGTAAATTCCAGCCACCATTCAAGGCATAGGGAATACGATAGCCAGGAATATGGAGAGGAATCTTAAAGAGTTTGTATTTTAATTGGGGGGATACAAGTACACAATACTGAATATGGTAATAATACTAGCATGGTATGAATTGAACATACCGTGGGCATGAGCAGGTCACATAAAGTTGAAACAATTTTACAGAGTCATGAGACACACCTACTAGAACTGCCATTTCTGCAAGATAGTAAGCCGTGACAGTCAGGTCTGCACCCTCTCAAGCCAAGCAGCATATGAGCTCCCAAAGACTTGACCTTTACCTCTCTAACTTCCACATTAGTCACTCAGTAATTCTGATCCACACTGCCTTTCCTTATATCCTCTGTATTTCCAAATGAGAGTCTTCACTGATGCTACCTCAAATGCATAACTTCATGAATAAAAAAATCCTCAATGTATATATGAGGCATACATGCTAGAACACATACAGAATGCAAACCAGAAAACAACAGAAATTACTTCAGTGGAAACAAATAGCTTGATGTTGTATTTAATTTGAATTTTTAAAAAATTGTAAAACTTTAGACAACAGTGTATCAAAGTAAAATTTAAAATGTGTGATAAAATCTTAAGCAAGATTTCTTGTTTCTTTATTAATTTTTGAGCCAACAGATGTAGTTGTCATAGGTGTAACACATTAAAATTCTGGTGACTATGCTTTTACCCATCTGACATCAGTGTTTTCTGTACTATAATGAATGAATGGTTATAAGTTGGAAGATAGGTTTTAAAACTTATATATAGCAAAGACTAAAGAATTTGCAGTATGTTTTATGCTCTGAGAGTTGCAAAACAGCTGTGCCGTTTAAGAATCCCCTTTTCGCCAGGGGAAGAATGCTGACAATGACATAAACATACACTCTTAAGTTTTTATATTTCCCTAAATCCTAAAAATTAGTGCTCTCCTTTGCATTTTTATATTACTGTGTTATAAAGCAGTTAGTTTTAAAGGAAAAAGTCATAAAATCTCAATAGGTAAAAGGGATATAAAGGTCACTTAATTTAACCTCCTGTCAATTTCTTGGGAATAGTTTCAGTAGTATTCTTGATGAGATGCTTATTATCTTTGTGAGGACACCCGGTCACAGCAAACCTACTATTGCCCACAACTGCCAACAGTAACTTTTGATAGAGAAATTAAATCTTAATATTATATATATATATATATATATATATATATATATATATATATTCACTAGTCCTTTTCTGCATAGAATGGCAATAAATGCATTTAATTTTAAAAGTTGATATTTTAAAATTTGAATTTTATCTATCATAAGTAGTTTTATTTGCTAGGTTCACATTTCAAAACTGGAAACTAAGAACAAACACATTCTTTATTATCTACCTTATTATTCATTCAGACTTAGATTTAACAAATTTGAAATGTGAAGTAAGCCTAGCTGAAAATGATCCATTTTATGATTAGAACAAAGGAAGGGCTTAATAAATTTACTACTTTTGGAAGTAAATTGTGTAAGGTAGTCAAACAATCCATAATAAAGATTATTATTATTATTAATTATTACTATTAGCTTTAACTTGCTAAGCATTGAGATGATACCAGGGAACAAGATGGAGAGTTCCTCCTCTCACAGTTTTTATATTAAACACTCTGAAGAAAAAAAAACATTTAAATAAATGTGTTTAATGATAGTTTTCGATGATTTAGATTATTTGAAATAGTTCCGGTAATGTGTTATGAGTGGGATGGGTAAAATTAAATTGTTTCAAGCCAGAGCAACTGGCTTGAAAATTCTCCTGAGGTGTAGAACTACTGAGTTTAACCTCAGGAGAATTTTCTCATTCACATACCATGCTGCTGTCTCAAGAGACTGTGGCAAGGGGAGGTGGAAGCGAAGGATTTATTAAAGCATGCCTGTGCCTCGAATGAGTCATTATACCTAGTAAATTATCCAACTTACATAACTGAATTCTTTCCTACCAACAAGCTGACATCTAGCATAGGGCAGCATACCTGCAGCCTGTCGCTCACTGCCAGGATGGAGCTACGGTAAGCAAGCACTGGAGAAGCTCCCAGAGCTAGGAGGGAGCATGCTGAGGCAGTCCCAGTCCGGGCAGAAGTGAAATCTGACGTGGAGGAGAATGATTTGACAAGCTCAATACATTTTCTTCACTAGGAAATGAGGCAGAAGATAACACAGCAATATTGAGGGTTTAATTGAAAAGTGGGTAAGTCATGAGACCTGCCCCTTCTGTAGTGAATGTTTTGGCCAAGAATTGTGTATTTTTTTCTTTTAAAAATCTTTAAGTGGGCTTTACTTTTTTTAGCCCATCAAGAGCAACTATCATTTTAAAAGTGACACTCTGATGGCTGACTGTCTCTCACAGGGGAAGAACAAACTTTGTTGGTACAGTGACATTTGTTAAAACTGTATAGTAGAGAAATTTCTGGAGGGTATTCTGCATAGACTACTAATGTTTGAGTTGGCATTAAAAGTGTCTGACACTCATGGTTTGAGTTATCTAGTCCCATGTTAGGAAATCCTGCGCTCCATTTCTGGAATAGACACCTTAAGAAATAAGTGATTATATGTGTCAGGAGAATTAGGCAGTTTGAGTGGATCTTACTGTTTAGAAGTCTATTGGCT
Source organism: Dolichotis patagonum (assembly GCA_004027295.1). Classification (NCBI taxonomy): domain Eukaryota; kingdom Metazoa; phylum Chordata; class Mammalia; order Rodentia; family Caviidae; genus Dolichotis; species Dolichotis patagonum. The sequence goes on along the minus strand of PVJX010009599.1, from coordinate 35,810 downwards.
AGATTTTAAGGAGTTGGTCCAGTTTTAAAAAAGAATACGGAGTGGAATCAAACATCTCTATGTTTTTCTTCTTTAAGATAAATCTTTTGAGTTTATATTTCTTTACAATCTGAACACACATGCACAATACATTTTAAAAATGCATATAAATATTTTGTATTTTTACTTCCTGGGTGTTTAAAGAATAAAGGCTCTGAAACAAGGCTATCTGAGTCCAAATCCAAGATATTGCCTTTGCTATAGCTGAGTTACTGTCACAAGATAATTAACCTTTTTTTAAACCTCTGGTACTCCTGCATAAAATCTAACAATCTAACAGAGCTGTGGTGAGGATTAAATAAGTCAATGTGTACAGAATGCTTAGAACAGCTTTGAACTCATAAGATTTAGCCAATCCGTTCTAGCTATTTGGGTCATTATGATAATGATCATCATTATACCTGCTGACTCTTTGAAAAAAGAATGACTTTATAGAATCTTTAAGGAGTAGTATCACTTTTCTGTTTTTCATTTTATATAATTTCGGATATACATAAAGTTAGAACAGGGTAATCAACCCTCATAGGTACTTTTTAGCTTTAACAATGATATACTTAAGACCAATCTTGTTTCCTAATTCTTCTACAGTGTCCTTCCCATAATTTTGAAACAAATCCAAAACATTTAAGTTTTCATCTTTTTCAACTTTCCTTTATGCTTTTGTCATTTATTTTACTTTGTATATTTTCAGGATGTATACTTTAAAAATAGGGATATATTTCCTCAAATAACACACATTATCTTTATCAATCTCAATTCCCAGAGTACATATTACATATCTAGTCAAGTTTCACAGTTTACTAATTATTATATATGTGTGTATGTATGTGTGTGTGTATGCATATTTTCAGAGTCATTCAACATGTTCTTCCTTGTATTTCTTTTTGCTTCACACTGTAACATTAAATGAAAAATGCACGAGAATCTACATTAGTTGGAAAGGTTTGGAGTCAATCACTTAATTTACTTGTTTCCTCTGAAAAACTGAAGAATTTAGACCAAGTGGCTTCTAAAGGCATCTCATAATTTTTTACCTTCCATGAAAATTTTAGCCTAAAACTCCTGGGCAAATCAGTTTAAATAAGCTAGTACACCAGAGCTTTTTTATATTTCAGGAAAATCATTTGGGAGGTGTTCTGTTTTATTCACTTAGCAATAGAACTCATCTTCTGTTTGAAAATTCCTAAATGAGTTGGAACAGTGCAGCAGTGACAAAAAAAGCAGGATTATCAAAATTGAACATCCTATGATAGTGCTCAGTGATTTCCTCACTTATGCTTTACTTTCACAACACTATTAATTTTGAAAAGGCCTTGGATTATGTGATACCCCTCCTCCCACAAAAATATTCTCAGAGCACATGTCAGAAACTCATTTTTGGCAGATGTAAATTTAAGTAAATTGGCCAAGGTCACAGCACAATAAGAGCAGAGTTATCAAGGGAATGCAGTTTCCTGCTTTTTCCACCATCCATGAAATTAGAGTAACTCCACCCCTGAAAATGAAAGAGTTCACTTTTTTTTCTGAAATTATAAACTATGATTTGGAGATTTTTTTTTTAGCTACCAACTCAAGCTTTCACAAGTGATCTTTAAGGACTACAAAATGTTTATGTGTGCATTATTCAACTATTATTACTGTGCATATTACAACCTATACACTTTATTTTAAAAGGAGAGTGCAGTTTTTGTTTGAGCTGAACCATCAGATTTTCTTTTATGTGGCATGACATGATGAAGAAGGTATCTGTAGGAATAAAACTAGTTCACTTTCTATGGGCAAGCACAAACTGTAAAGTAGATTATTAAAGTACACAGAAATAGAAAATTAGATCAGAAACGATGTTTTACTGTGAGGTATTCTTTAGGCCTTATAAAATGAGAAAGAACTAACCTTGTTCTATTTCTGAGTCCTGAAAAAGGCCTTGTAGCAGGCGTATCACCTTTAATTAGGTTTCTGCTTTTGGGAAGCATTTTACCAGCTCCCTTTCATTTATTTTTAATGATGTTATCACTAACAGGCAAACAGTCCCTTCATAAAACAAAAACAGTTTCTATATAAAGCCTGGTGTACATGTCCTGAGTCAGTCATCTCAAAACAAATGTTATGATTGTTTCCCTTGTGCTCATAGAACCCTTAATGGCCCTACTGTGCAGATACGCAAAACAGCAGCTTAGGAAGTATAACCGTGTCTGTTATGCAGCCTTCGATAAATGCTTATCCATACTAACATGCAATATCAGCTCTAAGGCTGAACCTATAGGATAATGGAAAAGACAGAAAGGTCAATTAAGTGGATCATTTCAACATAAACTATGCAAGATCTTTCTTAAAAACTTATTAAGGAACAAGCAGAAATCAAAGTTACTCAAAACTTTTGAAAGTTAGATCAGTGTGCATGCACGCGTGTGTGTGCTCAGTGCTAGATGTCATTCTGTGTTTTTATTCCCTTGCAAGGAATACAAAGTGTGGATACAAACACCTGAGTATTTCTTAAGTCCTCTTAACTATCTTCTCAGATGAGTTTGCTTTCAGGTTCAACTTTAGAATTTTCTTCATGGAGAGATCTCTGAAATACATATGCAGAATAACTAGAAATTCAAGACTCTGTTTTGAGAATGGTAGCAGAAAATATGCTATTCGATTCCAACTAAAAGACAGTTTAGTCAAAAGATTGGATTCCTGATTTCTTTGAGCAGTTATCCCCACACAGTTTTCTCACACAGCTTCTCAGCTTTACCCTGCTTTAGCCTTTCCTAAAATTCAGTGTCCATCTCTTGCCATTAAATGTTATTCTTCTATCTCTCTCAACTCATGTCACCTAAATACAATTACTTTTTCTTTTCTTTTCTTTTTTTTTTTTTTTGAGTAGGAAGATTTCAAGTTCAAGCCCATGGTAGGCAATTCAGTGAGTTAGTGAGATGCGGCTCCTTGCCAGAATCCTGGGTTCAATCCTCAATAAGACACACACACTCACGCGCACACGCATGCATGAGTGTGCACACACACACACACACACACACACCTTATTCCTAGAGTTTTTTCCTAACTCAGGATAATACCTGTGAAATTGTCTTGTAATTAAGAGTGTTTTTTCAAGCTGAAGACATTTTTACTTCTACGTGCATGTGGTATCACTTCAAGACAGAAAGAAACTTCTCATTTGTGCATTCCTCCAGCTTTTGTCTCCCTTACTTCATGCATGTATTCTTCCACAGAAACTTGGAAGAGCTTGCTTCATGTGGGGTAGCTGCAGGTATAAATACGTTCTCCCCTCATGTAAGGAGTGGGCCCAACTTCCATCCACATTTAAAGGTGAACTATCCAGATGGTAGTTGTATATAAGTTTGCAGTGCTAATTGCAGAGAGTATGCAATGTTTACTACATGAATTATGTTAAGCAAAACTTTGAACTTGGTGTATGCTTTTAGCAAACCTCCTGCATCTGCAAACATAGGCCTTTTATAAGTTTTTTCTTTATTTTCCCAAACTCAGAATCCAACTATTGTTGCTTGATATATATCAACAAAGCCTTTTAAGGGTTTTTAATGTACCTCCCAGTCTATTTCTATGAAATCTGCACTTTCTTTTCTTTTTTTAAAGTAAGTCAACACAAATTTTCTCCAGTTTCTGCTCTTAAAGAAAAAAATTGATGTACTAGTTCATAGCCTTAGGCCCTTTATCAATTTGTTTCTAACATAGTTAATGTTAACTGTTCACCAAACTAACCTGATTTAGTTTATACAAAGGAGCCACTGTATGGAGAAATAATTCTCCTATCATCATGACCCATTTTTATCACCAGCCTTATCAGAGAGAAATAATGTAGGAATCACAGGCATATCCTATGAAAAGAATGGCTTCCTCAGTGCCACATTGAAACCAATCTTCCAAGAGGAAATTTGTAAGCGATTTGGTTAATCATTCAATTGCCCATACTGTATATTTCATATAAAATGTCATTATATTTTTATTGTTATATTTCACAAAGTACTTCCATGCATGTAAACTGATGGATTTAAGCTAAAATCCTTTGAATTTGAGATTATATTTATTTTTTATCAACATGTGTCTGTAGTACATAATGATTATATCTAATGAAGAAAGTTTCTACATATACATAGCTGCTGCTTCTTCTTCTTCTTCTTTTTTTTGTTCCCTTCTCTTTCTTCTCTCCTGGCTCCTTCTAATTCTTCTTCTACTTCGCATTTGCAACAGCTATGTTTTCATTTTATTTCTCAATCTTTTTAAAAAAAACTTTCTTTCCTTTCTTCCCTCATCCCTTCCTCTATCTTTTATCCATATTCTCACTTTAAAAAGATCTTTCTACTTCCTGAGAGTTCTTTTATTTTGCTCTTTATTCATACTTCAGGGTCTCTTGTAAGACAACATGATATTTAAACTTGTGTGACTGATATATTTCACTTAATATTATGGTCTCAAGGTGCATCCGTTTTCCTACAGATGTCTCAAGTTTATCCTTCTTTATGGCAGAGTAGTACTCTATTGTATTTAAATACCACATTTTCTTTATCCATTTATCTGCCAATGGGTATATGCACTGTCCCAAGATAGGTATTACAAATGGTGCTGGCATAAACATGGGTATGCATGTAGCACTGTAGTATGATGATTTTAACTATTTTGGGAAAGATACCTAGAAGGTGAATGAATAGCTGGGTCAAATAGAATTTCTACTCTTAGATTTTTAGAAATTTGTATATTGATTCCTGTACTAATTTACATTTCCACCAACAATGAAGTAGGGATCCTTATTCCCTCACAGCCTCAGCAACATTTTCTATTGGCTGATTTCTTGACGTAGCCATTCCACTGAGATGGAATCGCAGTGTTGTTTTAAATTGCATTTCTTGAATGGTTTTTGGTTTTCAACATTTTTTCATGTACTTATTGACCATTTTTACTTCTTCATCTGAGAAGAATTTGTTTCAGATGCCCATTTTTGGGTTGGGTCTTTAAATTTTGTGGGGAGTATAATTTTTTTTGAGTTCTTTATGTAGTCTAGGTTTTACTTCTCTTTTTAATAAATAAATAAAATAAATGGCATGAAGTAAATAGCTCTGTGGCTCTAAAATTTTCTAGAGCTTTGTAGCGCCCTGACAAAAGTGGAATTTCTTGAATCTAGCACTTTTTGCTTTTCAAATTGCCATAGGTGAATCACTTCTAAGATTTTGTTGTCAGTTTTATTAAAACTTCTGTAATAATTTTAAGTTAATAATTTGAAAAAAAGGCTTAAAATTAAATATGAGAAATGAGTTTATTGTAAGGCACCTCTGCATTTTTTATACACATCGGAAGATACATAAAAATCACATGAATCTCAATGTGATGTTTTAAAACTCTTCAACTGCTTAAGTGAAGTAGAAAAAACCTTCTGTAGTATTTTCAGATGTAAGATTACATCCTGGGTTCAGGTTATTCCACTTTGTTTTTGGTTCTTGTGCCAAAATAAGTGCAGTACTCAAATGATGATTGACCTCAGTCTTACGTCTGGATATAATTTTTGATTATTTTCCTAAGCACAAATCCTTAATTGGTAGATCATTTATGTCTCTACTACAACTGAAAATTTGGCTGATGAGTTTATAAAGAAAAAGAAATGTATCTTTCTCCACATTTGCAATACAGGTGTAATTAAAACAACCAAGAAACATTCATCTTTTCATAAAGAATTCTTTTTCACTTCATATTCTCCAGAATTTTTGTCACTTTTTTCACAAACACCGAAATCTCTTGTGAGGTTGTGATTTTGAGATTATCACCTTGAGATGAATAAATATGAATCCCCTTTAAATGAATAGCTTTCTAAAAGTGAGTATTGCTCTACTTGGAATTTACAGTGTAATAAAAGCCATTAGAAATCAACACACACACACACACACACACACACACACACACTTGAAAGAATATACGATTCAAAACCAAAAGGGGATTAGTTATGAAAATAACAACTGAGTTTGATTTTATTAACAGGAAAGAAAACATTTTAAAACTAGAGGCTCATTATTTTTTTAAACATCATTGTTCCTTAGGATATCCTGCTAAATTGTTATGTGTGATAAGATTGGAGGGGGAGAAAACTTGTCTTACAGAGGCATCAATCTTACTGATGGTAACTTATTAAAAAATGACTTAAACTATGAGTAGAATTATGAAAGACTGTGAGGAGAATAATAAAATATCACTTTTTCCATCTTTAGCATTTTAAAATTAACATTTCTCTTTCATTTATACTTCCTTTTCTGATCTGTTATTGTAATTGACTATATATTGTTATAACTGTCAATATATTTGCATTATATAATTGTTATGATGCTAATTAGTAATTTTTATGGTTAAAAAGTAAAATTTTTCTTTAGAAAACTACTGTGCTTCCCTGTAACTGAATAAAGACATGAAACTTTAAAAATTAATAACTATTCTTTGTAGGTGTTTAAGATTAACAATACTAGAGTAGTGACATTAGCTTGTCTCTTCTAGCATTTGCGGCTGTCCACATTGCCTAATTCTGGCTGCAGTAATATAGTACTTATCTGATTACTGTGTCTTTTTTTTTCTTTTCTTTCTTTTTGGCTTCTTTCTTTTCTTTTTTCTTTTTTCTTTTCAAGACAGGATCTCACTATGCACTTCAGGCTGGCCTTGAACTCACTTTATAGCCAAGGCTGGTCTCCAACTTGCAATGATTTTTCTGCCTCAGCCTCTCTATTGCTGGGATTACAGGCATGTACCACCACTATGCCTGTTTTTGACTCTTTCTTTTCTGTGTGTCTTATATTTTCAAATCTCCCTCTGCCTTTGTCCTCCAAGAACACTTGCAAATGAATAAATCCTAAAAAGGATGATTTTTTGACCTCAAGATTTTCAGTTATATCTGTGGGAAGCCTTTTTTTCCCCCAAATAAATTAACATTACCAGGTTCCAGTAATTAGACGTAGACATACATTTTGATAGTACATATTTATCTCACAACAGGAACATAAGGAATTCCTTGTACAACTCCTGTAACTTTTTAAAACTAGGCTAAAGTTATCTGAAATAAAATATCAAAGCAAAACATATATATATGTGCATATATATATGTTATAATTCCAAAACCAGTATATCTGATGAACCAATTCTATTTATTTATGTATTTATGTATTTATTTATTTAATTGTTTGAGACAGAGTCTCGCTGTATAGTTGTATAGTTCAGGTGGTACTTGAACTCACTATGTAGCCAAGAATGATCAAAAAGCTTCTAGTAATCATCCTGCCTCAGCCTCCCAAATGTGGGGATTACAGGTGTACATCACCATGCCAGGCTAAGCCAACTTCCTTTTCAAGATTAACTCTAAAAATAGTTGCAGATAGACTCAATTAAAACAAGATATTTTGTGAATTTTTGCTTCATAGCCATTCATAATTTGAGGCCAATGAAGAGCATGTGACATCAAAAATGCCATAATTTTTAGTCTCTCAAAGTTTTGCCTTAATCTTCTTTGAGCATTTAGAATATCAAAGGTCACTCTTATGTAAAAAGGAAGAACTGTATTTTCAACCTTACAGTCTTTGTAGGAAGATGTAAAAGAGACTTCTGATGATGTTAATTGCCATGAAATGACTATTTTTTTCTAAATAGAGTACTTATGTCCAAAGGAAAATTTTTGGTTTATTTGAACTTTAATTAGCTTGTCTTCTTTTAAGAAGTGTGCATCAATCTTAAGAATCATCCTTTTCCTCTCATTTTTAAGTGGTCATTGTGCCCTAAATTTGATTGTTTCCTACCTATTTATTGAGTTACAATGGCCTTATGTAGTATTCCCATTGTGGAAAATGATAAATGAATGAATGAATCAATCAATCAAACAAACACAGTTTTACCCAGTGATAGTTCTTTCTCATATAGCTGGAACCATGAGGACCATTGTTCCATTGAACCAATAATGCAAAAACTGTGTCTGTATTTATGCACACACACACACACACACACACACACACATACATATCCACAGGACAGGTTTAGTCCTTTATGAGATGACGAGTGTATAAAGGAATAATGATGGGAGGTAAAACATTTTGCTAACTTCAAAAGTGAGCTAGTTAACAATTGCTCACTACAGTCTACATGAGCTCTTGAAGATTTCAAGGTGTGTTTTTTATGTTCTCTGGCTAATATCTAGCATAATCTTTATTTTAAATAAATACTGATTACATAAATGTGGATGTAAAATGTGATTTAGTGATTTAATTAGTATAACAAGCAAATACCATCTAACACAAATGTATTGCAGCTAAATCAAATAGTCACAGGATGGTAGAATTTATAGTCTGATGTGTGTAGAAGTGTATACCTGTATATGTACGTTGATTCTTTTTCTTTCTTGGACAGTCTTTAAAACTTGTGGAATCATAGATGCTTAGACTGAAAGCAGCCTCAGGTGGTCATCTGGTTCTATGCCTTTCTTCATGAGACAAGCAATTACTATTCCCATGATCTATTAAGCCACATTTTCTTTAGTATGTGACAGCTAAGGTGATGCAGATCAAAAAATATTGCCCTCTACTCTTAAACAATTTCACATGCACATAGATGTTTAACAAGCCTTTTTTCAAAGCCATTATGAGAAAACACTACAGCCTTGGTCTGGAGGAGTAATTTATGATAGCTAGGTAAATGTGTCCAAGTTCACCTTGCTCATATTAGCTAGCAGATACCTTTACCCCTCCACTGCAGTCTTTCTTTAACCCTGGGGACAAGTGTGATTAAAAAAAAAGATAACAACCCCAGGAGTCCTTCTTCAGTTGCTAACTCTGCTTTTTTTTGAGTCTGCCTCAGATCAAGTCAGTGAGTTAACTGAGGAGGCTGAGGAGGGAGTGGAAGGAGAAACAGCTCAGGAATTGAGGGTGAGAGAAAAGCTTAAACGGTGCTTTATCTGCTCCTCCCTCCCCACCTTTCATCCCTTTGGTTCATTAACTAGAAATGTGGAAAGGTGTGGGAGATGAATTTAACTTGTTCTGACGTTAGTGACAGACAGGGAAGTGCGGTGGCTTCCATAGTATTTCTGCCCCAGAGAGAGGTAATTGGAAACTGTGTTGTGTGGTTGGGTATTGTAATGAAAAGTAAAAGAATGATCAAGGGGAACAGTAGAATCAAATTATAAGCATAAGACAACCGCGCTGAAGTTTTTAACCGTTTGCGAAATTGAGAGATACTATCTGGACTGTGCAAATATGTTGCTCTGATTAAACTTCCTGGGGTGAAATATGAAAATATTTACAAAATTGAGAATTCTGCCCTGAATAAATTTTTCTCTGTGATTATAACAAACGAAAATAATCCGTAACTTGTATTTATTTAGTTAAAAAGAACTATAAAGTGGTGAAATAATACTATTTAATTAAATAAAAATACTTCAAAGTGAGAGTAAAGAATCCATATTTAGGTATATTCTAAGTTACTAAAATATTGAAGAATATTCAATCGAAAAGGTAAAGACTAATTTATCTGAGTGTTTTTTAATTTGATATTCTAAATATTGTGATGGAAGTTATTTGTATTACCTTTTCTTTAGACCTCTTTTTCATGTTAAAAAGCTATATTTTTAAATCTCAAAATAAAGTGTCTGTGTTTAAAAGAATTAAATCTTTAGTTTTAATGGTAGTGAATAATTCAGTTATAATTTGGAAGGAATATATTTGGATTCTAGTTTTTCTTTTCCAAAGTAAAATGAAAGATTTTAATTGCAGAGTTTTTTAGTTTCTTAAGACTATATTTGAAGAAAGCATTGATATAAAAAGGATTAATAAACATCCTCAATACAAAGCATTTCTCTTATAAATCTCCAGAAATACTCTTTTGTCAATCTAAAGAGAACAAACTAAAATGAGATAATTGGGAAGGTGCCCATAAAGCCAGCCTGAATATATTATCACAACTATATATGAGATAATATTTGTTTTAAAAAGATTCTATGGCACTGTAAACTCAGTCTCATTAGAGACTGCATTTAAAAGGCTTATAAAGTTACTCATTAATGTTATCTTGTTGTATCTCCACAGCTTTTTCATTAAAGAAAATTCAGCAGAAAGCATTTTCTCCTGATAGCAGGAACCAATTTGCAATAAATGTTCTGGAAACCACTAGGGAAGCCATTACTGAGGTCTAATAAAAACAGACAAGCGTAACTTGTTCTATATTTTTGTTTCAATCACATACAGATGAGACCCCACTTTCTACACCAACCGCAAGAGACAGCCTTGACAAACTTTCTCTAACTGGGCATGGACAACCACTGCCTCCAGGTTTTCCATCTCCTTTTCTGTTTCCTGATGGATTGTCTTCCATAGAGACCCTTCTGACTAACATACAGGTAGGCCTGTTTACAGTCTGTAAGAGGAAACATAGAATACTCAGAAGTAGGTTTTCTTTCCAAAGTTCATCCAATTCAACTTAATCCACTCATGAGATACACTGACCCAGCTATTAGGCTATTTTCCCCCTTAGATATGAGTGTTTTAAAACTGTTACACTACTCAATTTGGCTTAGAAATACTTTGATATGCATATTAAATCGTAATGAAACTTAGATGAAAATGACATGGGCATTTAAAAATGCATTCTGCCTAAAAGCTCCCTTTATTGCCTCGTAATGGGACAAACTTACTGTTAAGTTTTTCTGATTTACTAAATGACGGCATACCAGTTCTAATAAATATTTAGATATTTTGAAGCTGCTGGCCTTCCAGTGAGGAAATGATATGTTTAGTTATTTAAAATATGTGCAATATAAAAGAATCCAAAAAAATTTCTTCTTTCATAAATAAGTTTGTTTCAATTAATAGGGTTTCTTCAAAGAATAGACTTCAAAAAGCTATGCCAGAGTTTCCACGGATTTCCTATGTGGTCTTCAGGATGTATACTTTATGTACAGTACATTATGAATCAAGAATACTTACAGTTCACAATAACATAGAGCATGGAGCCAAGACTATGAGTGTCTGGGATAGAAGAAAGCATAATTTTCCTGCCCACACATGAAGTGATCCTGTGGGTCCCAGATGGAGAATTTTGTCACTATTTGACCATATTTGGGGTAGTTAGTAGTCAACGCGAGCACAAAAACACTATACTCATAAGTTTCTTTATAAAATTCTTATTCCAACCTGCCTTCCTGAGTGGTATTTTTCTGAACACATTTCTTACCATATCAAACTTTTTCCCAGTAGAAATGTAATTAATTTTATTTACCTCTCCAAGGACATAACAGAAGGCCTTTAATGTAACATATCTTCTCAGTCATTAATATGGCATTTTTAATACTAATGTAATTAGAGTTTCCAGAACTGTATTCAACATTAAGGTTTTATATCCCAGTAATTGAAACAACTCATCAATGTAGCCTAAACTGAATTATGACCAACGGATTGATTATAACTTGAAAAAAACATAAGACATTTTCCCCTAAGTTTTATCCTCGTGATTTTTTATTAAATAAAACTTCTAGTGATATTTTTATTTTATACAAGGAAATGTTTTCAGAAATATCCCTCTCCATTGTGGTTAAATCCTGAAAAGTAGGGGAACAATTCATTTTATATTGTCATATAAAACAAAGGCTTCACTAACTAAAATCTCTTCAACCAGCCCACTGAGAATTTAAGTCCAATTTCAGCCTAAAATATATTCATTGCTGGTAAACCAGCTAATTTGTCTTAAGGAGTGGATTTATATACGAAACCTTGTATCCTTTGTGACTGCACACCTCTTAAGTCAAAAACTGATAGTCTGGGAATATTCTGCTTAGAATAGGAACACTAGCCATATCATCTCAAAACTCTTTCAAAAAATAGGAAGAAAAAGAATCCAGGCATGGTGACATTCATCTTTTATTGGCTACTCATGGGACAGATTTAACTATTTTTTAAAAAAATTAGGTATTTAAATTTGTGTGATTTACTACATGCATGCAGTGGCAGAAAAGACCACAAGTCCAGGCTGAGCAACTTTGCTACTTACCAAGACCCTGCCTCAAAAGAAAAATAAAAGATATAATTAAAAATGTAAAAAAAAAGTAAAAGGCTGTAGACATAGCTCAGTGCAAGTCCCTGGAGGAGGGATGGGGTAAGCAGTGGGGGGAGAGAGAGACAGAGAGAGAGACAGACAGATTGAAATTTAAAAACTAGCTTTAAAATACACACATTTTAGTTTCTCTAACTCTGTTATCATCTTTAAAAATGTGCTTATTTGCTTTGAGTATATATTTTAGTATGAGTTCAGAAGACAAACTATGTTTAGTCTCAAATTAGAGGGTTCTCGCTCTGATAAAATTAGAACATCTACAATATGGATGCTTTATAAAAATTTTATTCGTCCACTTCAATCTTACACAGTCTTACAGTATTACACCTCTATGTATGTACATAGATGTCATCATTATGTATTTAAATGTGTACATTTAAGATATATATGTCTACATGTGTGCTCATACATGTAAATAAGATAAAATAGCAATCTTCATGTCCCATGCACAGATACAATTACATATTTATATAAATACATATGAACATACATGTATATATACACACATATATAAACACGTGTACAAACTGGATTGTGGTCAGTAATGTTTTCACATCATTTTACTAAAGGTCATAGATGCTAATTCTTGTTACTGCCACATTTATTGAGTTATGGTAATATCCCAGGAATAGTATAGAATGTTTAAACAGTCATGACCCTGGCTTATTAGGCATACAGTATAAATGTGCTTGCTGTCTAAATTCTAATTTGGGTAATTACAGTCTGCCTACCTCAATTTCCTCTGCAGCTTCAATTATACGTAATAGAGTTCTCTGCTTTCAAATTGTAACATACTTGTTGTATAATAAGTTTAAAGCTCCATATTTACTTTTAAAACTTTATTTTTAATTAGAATCAATGGCAAAGCCCTCAAAATAATTTTTAATAGTAAAGAATCAAATTTTATGACATACTGTAATTTGACAATTCTGAATTATAAAATTTGTTAGGGTTAATAGAGATATCCCCCCATGATATGCTGATCAAAACTGAATTTTCATAAATATAACTTTTCTATAGAAAGATCTATAGTAAATACCATATATATAAATTTGAGAGCCAGAGTTTTGTTTTTAATTTTGATTTTCATTAGTACATGTTTAGAGTACATAATAATTTTATTCTGCATAGGTATATGCACAGAACACATTTCAGTTTTTCCCCTTCCTTTTGCTTTTATTTCACCAGAATCAGATTATTTAACTTACACGATAATTATAATATATATGTATAGGTTAAAAACCAGACTAACAGATGAAAAAATGAATAAAACATATGAGACAGTTGTATTAAATCAAGATATACTGGCAGTGGATTAGTATAACATAATTTTTGCTCACTCTGCATAACCAAATTTTTCTTAGCTTTTGCTTGGCACTTGAAACTTTTATAAATTAAAAGTGATAATGTATAAGGATATCTTCAATAAAGGAAATAATTTTAAATTAGGAATGTGTACATTTCAGTTTTTGTTTATAGACTTTTTAAAAATTTTCTTTGATTTTTTTTTTTTTCATTAAGAGCAAGACTTCAGCATGGCTTTCTAATTCAATCATGTCCTTGGAAAACTTGTGAGACTCAATAGGAGAAAATTTTTGTATTAATTAACTGGATGAGACACCTTCAGATATTGGCTACCGCTCTGACACATTCAAAGGATTCTATTCATTATTCTCAATTTGAGTTTTCATGGCATAAATTACATGAGTCTATTAGAATATAGAACTGGAAACAAATTATGTACTTTGTTGGTATGCCTTTTAAAAAATGATTTCAAATGACTTACAAGTACTAAAATAATAATAACTAAAAACATAAATGTAAAAGAGTGAAGAAAATTAAATTAAGAATGACATTAGAATCAAAGATATTTACTATAAATGGAATATAATAGGAGTTTGGTTTACTATAGTTTATCTTCATAGAGTAAAAAAAAAAAAAAGGAAAACCTAAAAGAGTGAAATCATAGTAAAAGTTAGTTCCAGATTGATTCACTGTGTTTTAATAAATAGATATAACCTAACTATGGTATCTAAAAAGTATTTTTATTTCTGTATTGGAGGAAATAAAATGAAAAAATGAAAAAAGTTAACTGAGTATTAGGACTGAAATACTCTGATTATCCTACTTTACATTTCAATAGCATAGCCAGTACTGTGTTTATATAGATTTAATAGAAATTAATAATTTATTAATTTGTATTATTGATACATAATTTTATTGAAATAGATGTAGACAAAACATCAGGAGAAAACTCTCCTCCTATAAGCCATTAGATTAAAAATACATGAGTAACCTAAAATCATATATATTATTATTGCATTCTATTTTTATTATTAATCATAATTTGTAATGGGTTTTTTCTCTTCCTTGTTCCCATTACCAATTTTGAAAAGAACATAAAAACATTAAAATATAATTAAAATTATGAATATAGTTTTCTGTAATGAGAAGAGCAATAATTTCTTTAAAACCTATATACTATATTTCTTAATTTATACTGTATTTGATAACACAACAATAGTTTGAATTAACACCTAAGGAACCATTTTAAAGTGCCAGTCTCTATAACAATTATTAAGAGTGAATTTTATTTACCAGTCTATACAGTAGATTATATTACCCATTTTCCATTTAATAATTCAAGGGCAGATATGGTCACACAGTACTTGTACGGTCTGGATTTTGAGAAAAGTCTGATTTCAGAGAGCATGCTGCCATTTTACCACCCAAGACTGTGTGAACCAGGAGATGGGTTTATGCCTGAAAATGCTTTTCTACAGGTAGTTTGTCACTGTTCACCTTTGAAGAACAATAACTAACATTAGATTGAGTACAGTTCCATTTTTCATTATAAGAACTTTTGTGACAATCCGCCAATTGATCCTGTCATCTTTTTTAATCTACAAAATTCCAGATTCCAGGGGGAACAATTCCTTTTTGTTCTCCAAAGCGATAGGAAACATTAATAGAAAAGAAAACTGAAAAGTAGCTGCAGTTCAGATGTAGGCTTCATCACCTCTGAAGTCTTCAATCTTAGTCATCTTATCCTTCTGGAACTTGGTTTTTTTATTTTCAGGAGTATATTTTTGGTACCATGGGTGAGTGGTAAATACTTCTTCAAGAAGGGTGATTTACTCGGATTAGAAGAAGCATTCTTCAGCACACATTTTGTCACATAACTTTGACATTTGAAGACCTTTTCATCTGATTCTGAAATAAATTTGCATAAAATATGAACCAAGAAAAACCAAGAAAACTTTTCCTTTTTTTATTAATCTAACATGCTAGGAAATATTACTTATTTCATGCCAGTATTACTTCTTACGTGGATGTTTTAAATTTTCTAAGCAATAGTTGTAATAGAAAAATTGATAGATGAATTGCAGTGCCTTTAAAAAATTTACCTCATTCTATAAAAATAATTTAGTTTACAAGATAGACCACTTTACAAGGAAAAAATTATTTGTATGACAGTCATCATGCCTCACGGAAAACAAACCTAAGGTTAATAAACAATCTTTTTTCACTGTATTTAAAATGTATTTCTTTACACCTGTTCATATGCTGCTTAATGTTCTAAGAATTGAACTCCTCTTAGAGAAAAAGATCACATTTTAAACCTTCTATCTGTCACTGAAATTCTCATTGTCGCAGCATTTTACTAGTGCTATATGTCCAAGTGAGGCCCAGCATTTAGTGTGACCTTTGGCAAACCATCTATCTGAAAATTCTACAGAAGTTACACAAATACAAACATATCATTATCATGGATGATTAAAATGGTGTCCTAATGATTTGTAGATGTTGCCAATACTACTTGCTATTGCTTTCTGCAGCCCCCTGCTGCATTGAAATTTAATCGGTTTTCTGTATTTTTTGCAGCAGAGCTGTCACTGCCAATAACATACTTCTGCATATGCATCAGTTTGGCTCTAGTGCAGATTTTTGTTCACACTGGATTCCTACTGATGTGCACTGATTTAAAATCTAAAAATTAAGTTTAATTTTATATAGCTTAGAAGTACTCCCTAGAGGGTATTGGGTCCTAAAAGTTAATATTTTTCAGACATAATCAGCAGGAATAGGTAATGTATTGCCATTAAGCACATTAGCAGCAACTGTAACAATAGGAAACAGTAAACATAAATGCTCTTAGCAACTTCATTCTTTGTAAAGGAATATCAATATAAAATTACACAAATCCAAGAATTTAGCAATATTCAACATGTTTATTCCTAACAATTGTTTCATATTTAAAGAACACCAAAACATTGTGTTTTTTCAGCCAAGGACAATAATAGTTTAATAGTAATTTATTTTAAACAGCTACTGATAATATAACCAATCAACACATTAAGTGGTGCCAACATTGGCATCTTGCTAAATAATCTCTAGACATTGCACAGAGAGTACATCTTTCAAAGATAAGTCAACAAGAGCAATCAGAGCAGAAAATTAGAATTTGGTATCTTAGAATTAAAATACAGCTAAACTAAAGTTTTAATTGGGGTTATCTAAAAGGCCACTTGATGTAATGATCTCTTTCATTTATTACTAATTGTTTGTTCCTGATTAAGAAGAAACATACAGGAATGTTGCTGAATTCAGTTAAGATGGCAGTTTCCTTAGCAGTTGTGCTTTATTGTTAAACAACAAAAGAGTAGGGAGGGGAACGCTGCTACATAGAAATCCTTCTCCAGCTTGTTTCATATCATAAAAAGTGTACCAGAATCCAGAGTCAGGCATAGCAAACATGAAATAATTTATATGTGTTTGAAAAGAGAATAATAATGGCTTATGACGATGCCCAAGGCAACATTGGTAGGCTGAGGTGGGGCTACATCTCCGTGGGGTTTACCAGTCTAGCTGGAGTAGAAATTCCCACAATGCTAGTGTCTCCGGCTGACTTTGCAAGATGATCCCATCCTTGTGGTCATCTGTAAATGGCATCCACTTCCATCCCACTTACAATTGCCATCAAAGTTTTCTGTCTGTGCTATTACAAAGGAAAACTATGTTCTACTTCAAGATGTCATGCTGTATTGTGGAATTGGTAAAAAAAGGTTTTTTTAGTTCTCATTTTTACTAGCAGATTTGGTCCTAAGTATCTTAGCTTATGTTCAATATATTTTTATACTCAAGCACAAAAATCTCAAGACATTGTTATTTTAAAAAACTTATACAGTAAGTCAAAGTTTATGTATGTATCTCCTTAATCAACTATATGAACAGATACATTTTATTTTTACTATATGCTCTTGCAAATTACACTGTCAAGGAATTTTCTAAAACTTATACTCAGATTATTACAGCCATCACGAGGACTTTTAATGCACTGCAAACTCATATGGCTTTGTTCCATTCAATGTAATATATATTTCAAAAATATATCATTATTATAATTTCTAATTATGAAGTTTTAAAATTCACTATATTCTAGACATTCTCTGGGCCCTGGGGACATAATGTTAAGAAGATACAATTCCCTGCCTCAGAGGACTATTTTTGTGGAAGAGACACAACATAATGAGTAAATAAACACCTGACAATACTCCATAATGATAAATGCAATGAGAAATTTTTTTTTGTACTGGAGTCAAACTCAGGACCTCACATTTTCCTGGCAGGGGCTCTGCCACTGAGCTACATCCTTGGCTCTGAAGAATTTGAAGGAGGGAATAAAAGATACATCTGAAGGGTTATGCCAAATAGAGTGGTAAGAGAAAGCTCTCTTCAGCAGTAACTTTGAGCAAAGAATAAATAAAGTGACAGCATAGTCTAAAGGAAACATTAAACCCTAAAGAGAGGAACAATTTTCATGTGGTAGAAACAAATTTAAAAATATCATTGCAGCTAGTGTAATCTGGCTAGCAAGAGAGAGAATGAGTGGAAGAGGTCTACTTGCAGAAGCATATCAGCCTGATTCTCTTCTCAGGTCTGAAGTTTTAGACATTTTAATGTACTGCCCCGTTTAGTTTTGGAAGTAGATATTCTAATTAGAAGCAATGATACCTGCATGTCATAAATATTTGTCTTTCTATTGTAGTTTAATTAGATTTAAAAATCTTGTGGTTATAGTATTTATCCTAATTGGTACTGGGTGAGTGAATAAGAATTAAAGAATTTGATAAATGTGTACCTTTCTTTTAAAATGATTTGAAGTAAAGAATGTAAAGTGCTTTGCACCAAAATATTACCATTCTGAATACTTTCTTTGTACAGGGACTTTTGAAAGTTGCCATAGATAATGCCAGAGCTCAAGAAAAGCAGGTCCAACTGGAGAAAACAGAGCTAAAGATGGATTTTTTAAGGGAAAGAGAACTAAGGGAAACTCTCGAGAAACAGCTGGCTATGGAACAAAAAAATAGAGGTATTCGTGAACTTCTAAATAAGTTTAATAATCAAGTAAAATATTCAACACAATGATATACTTCTGTTGTGATTTACTTTGAGACAGTAGCCTTTTGGTTAATTTAACTATAACTAAAGTTTATAGCAGAATTTGAATCCTGGGCTGGCATTTTTTTATCTCCAAATTAGACATTTCCTTTCCCATTGACTCAAGGGTTTGACATATAACCATTATGTCACTGATCATATAATTTTTATTGCTTATGTTTAAGATGAGAATGAGCTCTGGTATCATGACAGCCATGAAGAAAAGTTTTCAATTGCCTTTTGAAAAACTAGAGTTAAAGTCACGAAGTTAAAGTAAAAAGTACTGATTACTCAAGCAAAGCAGGCTTAGTAAGATATTTATCAGATGAAATTGAAGACTGATGAATATCTGAACAAATGACTATAGTTAAGTGATGGTATAATTTTCTTTCTGAATGACTTATTTTCATCCAACAAGGTCAGGTACACAGAGGAGAAGCCAATATGGCTTCTTATTGGGAGAAACTGATGATATTATTGATCTATGAATTGTGTCATTTAATACAGTGTATCATCCATCCATAGATGATTGAGAAGGTCATTCATGTTTGTATGTTTATGTATGAACTTGAAGATTATTTACAACTAACTTTCATTTGTTTCAACTATAAGAATGTTTAAAGTACTCTATATATAAGGGAGATTTTCATTTTTTTCACTTAATGAGTATCCAATTAAGGTTTTATATCTTCTCGTTTTCTATGTTTCATGTGGTTATTTAAGGATCATTGTTTCTGTTTTGCTTGTAAAACAACCAGGGCTTAGTTCATTTCATAGTTATTATGAGACAATGGCTAGTATATATTCCTGGAAAAGATTGACTTGTTAATCTGTCACTACACATATATGATACAATTCTAAATGATACAACCTCCCATTAGTTTTGATACTTAAATAAAGCAAAATAAACATTGACAATGGAAAAAGATGAATAAGAAATTCTGGTCAAAGAGTTTAATATATGGAGCCATTTTCTATGAGGTAGCCTTGTCTTGGTTTTGTTCTAGTCTAAAGAAGTCTTTTGCACAAGATTTGTGTGCATGCTCTTGAATTCCTGTGTAACTTTGTGGTAGGTTTTACATTTTACTTTATTCCTTTAACCACTAGAGGGCAAAACATTCACAGATCACACCATAAACTTCCCCTTTAATTAATTATCAGTGGTATGTTAAAGATAATAATGATCACTACTTACCTATAATGGATACATCCACTGAAGCAGAGTACTACCCTGAAGACAGAGGAAGACACAGTGAGTGGTCAATTAGAAGGTGCTGGATATTGAGCTTGTAGTGCCAGGAAGAATATATTATTCAAAATAAATATTTCAAAATACATTATTTCTTTTCAAAGAAACAAATAATATCATTTTTGGAAAGAGATAGGCAACTAATTTTGTTAAGATAATCGCATGATATATATGCAATTAAATAAAGGAATTTAGCATTTATTTGGAAAACACTTTAATCATTTTTTCTTACGAGACTAGTCAATTTGCATTTTGATTTAAAAAGTTTTTTAAATATATGATCCAGAAGTAGTAAACTCAGTAGATTAACTCAGTAGATTATCATGTGAGCAGTATTACTGATGATGCAAACAGGATATGCAAAAATTGAAACTACTTACTTCAACCATTATTTCCATAATTTATATTTCAACTGAATATTTTGTTTAAAAAAGGTTATTGTTCTTTAATCAATAGTAAGAAATCAAAATTTAAAGTTGGAATAATCATATTTAATGACATACAAATGAATTTTCTAAGTGATTTCATCATGTTAATATCCACATTTATTTTTGAAAAAAATGATTGCAAAGAAAAAAATCGATTCTATATATTGAGTAGTTATGGTATATATTTACATGGAGAGGAATTTAAAACAATTACTCTACTGAAAATAGGTAATAAACATTTTGAAAAGCAAGTTTATTTTTATTATTTATTGATTACACATTATATGCCAATATTTAAATTGTTCGTACGAGGAAAATAAATCATAATTAGCTCTGTACAATCTACTTCTTTACATGATAACCACAATATTTTTATCAGTGGCACATTATTATTAGCACTTAGGTTTGATATTCCACTAGATTCTTGCAGAGTAAAAATGTAACAGTTCTTCATAACTCACTATGAAGAAGTTATTTTCTGAGAAAATTGTAGTAGCATCATCCAAACAAATTTCTACTCACATATGTTAATTATGATAAGGAGCATTTTACTGTTATATACAAAAATATATATTGCATTTCCTAAAATTTCATGACATAATTATTATAATCCTAGTTGTGGCAACATGATTTTTAACAAACATTTGTAGCAGAAATGCCTCATAAGGAGATGGTAGACCTGCTTCTAGTGTTCTGTTTTGAACTATCCAAACTATTCTGCACTTCGCTGATTCCAGAACAGTTAAGCCACAAAATTCATTTAATCAAGATTCATTTATCAGTGGATATAAATATTTACTGTTATTAGTTTCCAATTAAATTTATCTCTCACTGTGACAATTAAAAGCTTTCTAGTATGATTCAAGGCTAAAATAAAAATTGGCTTATTTAGATACTTTATTAAGAATTATTTTTAGGAAATGTGGGTTTTTTTTTTAACTTTCTACTTATTGGCAAGTTCAGTATAGCAGGAAATAAAAACAGATAAAAATATTGACCATTTGTAAAATAACAACCTTACAAAATATTTTTAAAAAACTAATAGTGACACTTTTTTCTAGCTATAGTTCAAAAGAGGCTAAAAAAGGAGAAGAAGGCAAAAAGAAAATTACAGGAAGCACTTGAATTTGAGACAAAACGGCGCGAGCAAGCAGAGCAAACCCTGAAGCAGGCAGCTTCGACAGACAGTCTCAGAGTGCTAAATGGTAAGAAGGTGCATGTTTAAACACGGCCAACTGCTATTTTGAATACTCAGAGGACAATTTAGACATGTGTTTATGGCTTTGTATATTCCTAGGAATGTGATCCTCTCAGCTGTGCTTGTCACTGAGAGCATGGTGGACAGAATGTGTTGGGGAAAATACTGTATTTCATAGGTGCTTGTATTGTTTTATCACTTTACCCTAACATCTGGGATCCAGCATTAATCTTTGTGCTTACCTAAATCTTTTTTCTCCCAAAGACATGACAAATATTAATTGAAGAACTTCCACTTCTGTTCTAGCTTGTGAACAATATTATGTGACTTGTTTATCTATTTAAATGTTCTGAAAATTCCTATGACTAGAGTTTCTGTTCAACCTTTAAAAGACGACAAAGATTTATGCGATTTTAATTCAGCACCAGAGTAACAGGTTGCTCTTTTTTTAAAAGGACAATAGGAATCAAATGAAATATATGTCACTCTTACCTTTCTGTGCCTTTAGACTCTCTGACCCCAGAGATAGAAGCTGACCGCAGTGGCGGCAGAACAGATGCTGAAAGGACAATACAAGGTAGGAATTTGCAGAAGGCTATAAATCTAGACCTTGCTATATGAGCTTTTCCTCAGCTTTAGCCTGCTATTCAAGCATGTAGCCTACCATCTGGGCCACATCAAAACAAGTTCAAACAAGGTCAAGTTCATCTTGCGTGTTTATATGAGTGAATTCATTTTGTGCTGATAGATTTTCTTCAAATTAACAGGTCATTTCTGTTTATACAATGCAATTAAAAAGGAATAATTAATTTTAAACAATGTATGAATTAATCTAGGATGTAGTAAATGCACTTCATTGAATGTTTGGAGCCCAACCCATTGCAGAAAGAGTTTATATATTCTATAGTACATAAATAAAATAATAAAATAAATACATATTTTAAAATTTAAAAATGTCTAACTAGCCACTTTGTAACAATTACTGCAAGGCACATGCAAAATGTACTCATTGAATGTTAATAATAAATTAGATTGTTTAGCTCCTTTGTGGATTTCCAAATGTTCTGCATGCATTATATATGTTTAAATAACACAAATATGCTAGAAGGATCACATATAGAACACAAAAAGGAATTGAATTAAGCACTCTGAAGAGATAAATATGTATATTATCAAGACCACACTACCAAAAAGGACAAAATCGGAAGGTAGAATTTATAACACAGTAAACCCTAAGCGGGAACAAGAGCGTTTGTTTCCGTCTTTTAATGGAGACGATTCTTTTAACAGGGTTCCAGAACGATTAAATACCATCATCCTCCCAATTGCCTTTAATTTGCATCTTAACCTCAATCATTTGTAGGGTACTACGTGACAGTAATTGTGTTCTGTGACTCCAAAAATGTTACTTTTATATAATACATATTTGCAAAAGTTGTAAAAAAATTTCACTTTTGTATGGTACTATATTAGCAATGAGTAATTATCAGAGAGTTTGAAAGGACACAGTGTTACTTTTTTTCCTATACTTATTTTCCTTGAGGTCATAATAATTAGCTTTTCAATACTGACTTGAACTTTATGTTATTGTGAGACATCGTTTCAGAAAAATTAATGTAATTGTAGATGTAAAACAGATTTCAATTTTTAAACCATTATGGATTTCAGAACAATTATGTTTGTATTGTTGAAATCATAAGAATGCTATTACATAGACATTTGAACAAGTTACTTTTAATACAAATCTTTCCAGATTATCAGGGTTAATTTTATAGCCTCAATAAGGCCAATAGTAATTAATATAAAACCCCAATTTTCATAGAGGGACTTCTTGTATACCAACTTAGCACATGTTGAAATGACCTAAGAAAGCACACGAGTCTCTATACAATTATGATACATAAATGAACTTCTATAAACAGAATTTTTAAGGCCCAACTCAACCTAGAAAAAGTTGTAGATAATATACTCTTGCATATAAATGACAAAATCATTGTTAATATTAAGAATAAATGGTAATTAAAGATTGTTCATAGTTCTCATAACACGTATGACATAAGTTCAGCAACATTCTGATAAGTAGTAATATATTATTATTTTTATTTTAAGGTATAAAATTCATATACTCAAATGCATCCATTAATATGGCTAAAGTCTTACTGTATGATGTTGAAATATTGAAAAATTTTAATTTCTATTGCTGTAATTTGGTTCTTCTGAAAAAAGAAACGTAAAAATTATCTCTCCTTTTGCTATCCAAAATGCTATCAGTCAAGTAACACAGTAAAGCTGCCAAAAGAACCTCATGATTAGAAAAACAAAACATTTATTCAAGAATTAGTCTTAGTAATTCAAAGCCAAATATAAACTATTATGTGATTATTTTTTTAATTATGATACAAAAATATTCATTCAAATAGCCTGCCATTTGTCATATTGTTCAAAATGCACAATCTTCAATAAAATACAAATATTTATTTTTGTCAGAGAATATGAGTTTTCTTCAAATAATCACAAAAAAAACACAATATGGGTGTTTCTAGTTTTTGCTTAAAAATACATTTCACTCTGGTGGATTATTATGAACTTTTAAAATAATAGAGCAAGGAGATCTTTCATTGCTCATTGTTTCCCTCTGAATCTGTCTTCTATTATTATACTAAAGTAATACATTTGGAAGGCAAGAATAAAATTAACTGAAAATAGAAGAAATCAAAGAAAGAAGAATGTCTTTAGTGAAATTCTGTCTAAGCACAGAACAGGAAGGGCAAATAGGAGAGCCAGAACTCACTACTAGTTTTGCATTTGGGGAGCCATGCGAACCCACTGCTTCACAATTCAAAAGTGATACTAACAGCTGCACGCCTCTTTTACCTGCTCCCTTCCCATATGCAGACATCGCAGTCTTTATTTTCCTTTTTCTCTACAACCCAACCATAGCTTAAATTGTTCGTTATTCCAAAATAAACTCAATTTAATTGAGAAAGAAAAACCAAGCACACAATTTTATGATTATCACTTATTTTTAATATTTTACCAATAAGTAAATGCCACAGTTGGCCCAAGAGGTAATCACCTAGAAGTTGGGCACTTAAATACTGTTCAAGTGCCAAGTAATTACCTTCATATAAGCACCTCAGATTAGACTAAATATTGCATCATTGCCAATTTAACCATTTTATATCACAGTTTCCATAACATTCAAGAGGTGGGAAAGAGGGAACCTGAGTGGTTTAGAAAATATTCTTTGAGAATAAAGAATTAAATGATTTAACTCAAATCATTTCATGTCTCACAGAGGTAAATTCTTCATTATTAGTGTTTCTAACGACTAACTCAAATTACGAGTTTACTGAAGCTATTATAAATATAGAATGAACATCCAAAAACTAGGAACGAAAACAACTCTTCTGGGGGCCCTGAATCGTATGACAGTTAACTCATGCTGTGAGTCTTAACAAATAGTATGTCATAATTTCTATGAGGGTTAAAAAAAACTTATTCTACTTTGTACTTTTAGTTTGTGCAGAAACAATTTATATAAACAGTTACTGAGCAGTGCTTTGGGGTAGTCCCAAAACTCCTCTGCATATAAAAATGCACACACAATTTATGTTGCCAGCTTTACAATGTGATGGTTTCTTCCATTAAGTCTCAGTCTTATTTTCTTCTTTAATCCTAAGCAACAGTACCTACTTAAATGACTTTTTTTTTTTTTTTTTAGTACAGGGATCGAGCTCACGACCTCGCGCTTGCCAGACTGGCGCTCATGCCACTAAGCTAAATCCCTGGCCTTAAACGATTTCTTTAGCATATATTTAGACAGCTGTATAAATATACCTGTCCGATCCATTTAAACATCCCTTAGCAGCTCCAGATAGTAATAGATAGCTTTCTGTGTGGTTGCCTTATAGAGACCTCAAAGTTCAGTGCTCAAAAACAAAACACTCTCTCCAGGAGTCTAACTTTCTCCAGTTTCTCCCACAGTGATTCTATTCCTGACTCTCATCAAGTCCAATCCATTATCCGTATAATTAAAGAAGAATTGAACTTGACATCTCTCCCTCCTTCACTCCCTCATGGTCTGCACCTAATCACGGCTCTTCCCCTTCAATCTCTCCACTCCTGTCTTGCTGGAATTTTTGTTCTTGATGTTTTCCTAAAGACCTGCTTTCCTTTTCTATCTACAAAGGATATCCCTCCCCACTTCCTTGGCTTCACTTACCCATCATTGAAATCCCAGTTAAAAAGTTACTCCCACAAAATAAATAAATAAGTTACCACCACTACACTTCACTTCCACCAAAGCACCTACCTGCCCCTTAGGATCAGTTCTACCTGGATATCTGGAACTCTTTGTTCAGTGTTTTCTTTTTCTCTCAAAGTAGTTGGACAGAACATGAAACATCCCACGTGGTTCATGACTGTGCCCCTATTGCAGTGCTGGTGAACCTTCTAGAAACTAATGACCAAATTACAACCCCAAAACCCACTTATTTCAAAGTGCCAACACCTCAATTCAACCTGATTTCTAAGGTTTTACTTTAGAAAAAACAACTCATAATTTAACATCTTTTGTCTTAAAAGTAAAACAAATAACATGCGTGCCATAGGTTTGTCACCACTACCCTATTGTGTGGGAGGGTGTTTGGCACACAGTGATACTTGCTATGTTTTCCCTGAAGAAAGAAGTTAGGCATTGGTAAATGAGGACCTATGTTAGATCTTGTGGATAGGAAAGTCCTTATTGTTCAACGTTTCTCAGTTGGAGAGACTGATGGAAGGAAATAAAAATGACATGACTCTGACTAGGAAAGTTAGAATTATAAACAAAATTAACATCCATATTTGATAACCGAATTAACAGTGCATATTTATTCTTCTTTGTGTGCATCTCTGATGTCATTTTATTCTTTGCACATTGAACCTAAGATTTTCATTCCTTATACTTTTTTATATCTTGTTTTTAAGTTTTAAAATCTTATTAAATTAACATTCCATAATCACATTTACTACTTACTTTTTCCTACCCTATTTACAAAATACATGCGTTTCATTTCTTTAATACACATGAACATCATGCTTCTTCTCTGATTTGTTTCTTAAAGTTACAAAAGGTTAAATCTGCCAAAAATAGATTCTACTATGACATGGTAGATACTGCTGTGAGACTATATTTCATATAAAATTTCTGGAAAATCTTGAAAGTTTGCTTTCAAAACAGTAACATTTTGCTTTTATTTTTCAAATTACTCTTTTGAACACCTAAATTATTGTTAAAATCAATAGGAATGTGAGCCGTAGTGCCTCTGACATCATAGGTTATCTGCAAGTTATGCTTGGAAAATCTTGACTTCACTTGAAAGTACATGTCTTTTATGTACATCCAATGCCCATAATTAAAATTATTTTGCTTTTTACTCTCTTTAACTGATCTTAGATCACAGAAAGCCAAATATTCCTCAAACAAGAAGACATAAAACACTTGCCCACACATTAAAATCTTTTTCTTTCCAATTTAAAAAGGTTCTTTCTGTTCCCTGTATCGAAGATACAAGTTGAATTCAATTTTAAAATTACTCTTTTATTCAATAAATATTTATTTAACCTCAGTGATATACTAAATATACATCTCTGTTGTCACTGCATTAGAATTGAGCTAGGGCTTTAAAATAAATGAAATCTCTTTCTTGAGGAAAAGAGAAAACTGAGGCTTAGTGAGGGTAGATGGCTTATTAAAAGTCACACTAAGACTGTAATGTGGTCTAGTTGTTTTCCACATCATCTTATTTTCTTCCTGAGTGCTTTTAGATTAGGATTGTTAAATTATTTTCTCCTTGAAAATATATTTATTATTATTATTATTATTATTATTTGGTTCATAACTTAGAGCTGCAAAATATCATGGATCATGTCATTTTACGAAAGGAATTTATATCTTTGATCAAGTTTCTTTTATTGAATCAAATGTTCTAGTACTCAGTAAATTTCCTAGGATCCATCTTATTTAGACTTTAGAGTGTTATGTATTAAGTGGAAGTGTTCCTTTATTAAAATAGTGAAAAATATTGGGTCCTGATGAGCCCTTCTTCCTTTCTTGTATAAAACAGTATTCTAATGCAAAAGCAAGGTAACCTAAGCTAAGAGTGTTTAAATTGCTGATACTGTTCATTGTTTGTCATACTGCCATATTCGTCATACTGCTAGTTGGTTCAATTTCTAGCACTTGAATCCAGATTTTTGACCCCAATGATAGTGTTATTCCCACCTTGCTGCCTGAACTTACATATCTCTTACAGTATAACCACTTTCAGCTGCATCACTCAGGTTAGGTACTCAATACGTTGTCTGTTAATAACTTTAAAAGTCTAAGCAATCTATCACAGAAATTATTCAGAATTTTAAAAAAATGTTTATTTCTTGCTTTTACTTTTTTTTGGCAGTCATGCCTATATGTGTAAATAGACATTTACAGACACACTGAGGAAACTATATTTTGAGCAAAGAAAATAAAGTAGCAATAAGAAAAATTAAGAAAGTCATCACATTTAGATAAAAGATTCAACTTCATTCCCACAGCATAGCATGTAATGAACTCACAGTAAATTTAAAGCCTCAACAACCATTGTATTTAGTGTATGACTTACGAAGAACCTCTTTTTTCTTTTGAGGTAAAAATTTCAATAGAACTTACTAAATGACATGCCAAGGCTTAAATTAATATTGTTAAATCAAACCTGACTTAACCTTACCACTTTTAATATCTTTCTGAATGTATGATTCAAATTATAATCATAGAAATGTTTTTAGCATATTTAAGTTTCTAATATTTAAAAAAATCTTCTAAGTTTCATGTGGAAACTGGAATTCTTTAGGCACTTCCACAGAAACTAGAAATTAAGAAGTGCTAGGGGCCTGATCTAGATTCAAATGTACTTTACAATTTTCTATTTTTTTCCTCATGCAGTTAATTAAACTTGGCGAGGTGTGGTGAACATTAAAGATTAAATACAATACTTTATGTAAAACACTTAGCATGTACTGGGCAATGGTACATACATAGTTAAATTTTAGCTGTTAATATTAAATTTTATTGTTATGAATTAACATAATTACTACAGAGCCTGGTAACTGGTAAACACTAAACCTATTATTGCTCTTATATATAATTTACATTTCCTTTATTGGAAAATTGGTCTTTATTTATTGTTCACTATTGAATTAATCTCATACTAAAGTATTTGTGGAGATTTTACAAGAATATTTTTAGTTACTTAAACCAAGTTTTCCATGTTTAAAGGTTTTCAATTAGAGACAAAAGTAAATCAATAAAATAAAAGTCTAGGACTTGAAACTATATTCTGGGCTATCAGCTTGACTTTTGTCTAGTCACTTAGGAATAACTAATCAGCACAGGGATTATTTCAAACTGGTTTTGTTGATCGTAAAATATAATGTTGGAATTACTACTGTGAACAAAATGCAATGATAATAAACACGCTTTAATTCCCTTGGCACTGGTTTCTGGTGTTTGGCTGCAATTCAGTATAGCTAATCAATTTAAGGTAGCATTGATTAAGTTGAACAAAAGGGGATATTGATTGTAACCTAAAAAGCAGACTATTGTTCTATAGTTATCACAGGTCATTGTTAACTACCCATTCAGCTAGACCTCAGACTTACTAGAAAGCTCCAGAGATATTCATGAATTTTAATATTTTATAAAATTTTATTATCTTTTCCATGATTTCAGTATAAATATGTTTATCCTTATAAATATTGCATTTGAACGTAACTGGATAAGCTTAAACTCCAAATACTCAAGCCCTCTGTAATTTTCTGTTCAATATGGTTTCTTCATAGTTTACACCAATTATACATGAAATTAGACATGGTAGGCATTAAGTAGGAAGCTCCTAAAAATAGCTCCTAATAAAATAATTCATTCTAATTATTATTACATAAAATTATTTCTAAATATTGTTTCCATACTGCTATCTTCTGAAATTTCTGATTCTTCATTTTTTAAAAGGACATTATGGTGGTCATTATAATGTCTGTTTTTTGTGACACTTTCATGACATTTCTGTGATGTTATTTCAAGTCTCATGCCATTGCCCAAATACTAAGTGGTAAATGGGAAACAAAATTATAGGTCATGTTTTACAATGTATTTGATAGCATTTTTCCTAGTAAATATTATGCAATAGAAGATCAACACTAAGAGAATTTAAGAGATACAGAAATTACTTTTATCTGGAAGTACCAGCAACAATGGATTGGAATTGAATGTTTAAAGAGGGGAAAATGGACATTGTGCAACTAAATTGCTATTAAGTATTGAAACCAAGCATTATTAATCCAAAATTTAACAGTTTTATTAACATAGATAAAATTGCATAATTGAATTAAATTGGCTTGTTCATGAATATATTTGTGAATTAGCTTGAATATTGTCTGAAGACCTGTAACTAGAGAAGAATGATGAATGGAAAATGAGAAAATAAGACCTTAAAGATAAAATTGGATCCAAATTTCATGTCCTGAAATAGTGGTTTAACAAAGTGTATCAATGAAATTCACAGATTTTGGAAAGCGTAACATGCCTCCATGTGGAATGTTTAAGGATGCGAAAGAAACCTGAAAAATGTAGACATTAAAGACTGAATAAAATGAAATTAACTTTGGAAGGCAAGTAATTTAACTTATAGATCTATTTTGAAGAATATTAAAAAACTCAATAAATACAAGGAGTGATATGTCAATTACATTTTTTCATAGTAGTAGCAGAGTAACAATGATGAGGTGCAAGCAAGACTCTGTCATTTTAATTTTATATGTACTTTTATGCATTATGTATTTTTTACTCTTCAATCCAAACAGGTTAGGATATTATTTTTTATAGTCAATACATTAAGTTTTAATACTTTAGGGAGCATATTACCTTCATATTTAAGGAAAAGTAATTTATAATAGTTTTTTGCTTGAAGTTTTCTTCACTTTCATTATCAAGAAAAAAATTGATAGACATTATATCCAATTAGTTTCCTCACTGAGGATTGTTTCAGTAGGAAAATGTGTGTTATGCCTACCAAAGCTGAAGACATTTACTTTCAGTAATGTAGGTTAGAACTAACTCTAGTAATTCATATTCATAAAGTCTGCTTCCTCTTAGCAAAAGTAGCCTGGTTATATAAGAACTATTAAGAAACAGAATAGTTCATTTAAAATGGTGCATAAGTACAATTTAATTTTTTCCTGAAAAATATATTTTAAGAGTCATGAGTGATTTAAATATTTGCATTATAGAAAATGAACTTCCATATTTAATTCTGTTCATAAAAGTACAGGATTTATGTAAACAAAATAAAAACTTGGCCCACAAATACAGTACATGATTAAGGAAAGTATGATACTAATTTTGATAGAATGTATATGTTTAGACCTCTGAGACATATATTTGATATGAAGTATCATGTAAGAAAAGCATTAAAATCATCATCTAAATGACAAATAAAAGAATGTTTGTGGTGGGTTATTCCACCTCCCTAGGTTAGGGACAGAATGCAGACATGCCACAATAATGTTTTTTTTTTTTTTTAATTTCTACTGTTCGAACCATATTAATGAGAACATCATTTTGGAGAACTAATTATTTCTATTTGTCTTGTGTCACACTTTCTAATTCCCCTGTATTAGCACAGCCAAAGCAAATTAATTGCTTTTCCAGCAGTTGAACCTTGTCCAAGAATGAGCTCACATTCCCTTCCAGTTTCCCTGTTTGTGGGAGTGCACTGTGTCAAAAATTTCTCTTGATACTAAACATAGTCTTGAGAATACCTTTACAGATTTCTGTATGCTCACTTGATGAAATTTATAAGTTTAAGTGACCCGCCAGGAAAGATAAAGTTCTTAGCTGCAAGATTATACATCAAAACAGTTAAAGTGAAATTAAAATTAAATGAATGAATCTCACTGAAGCAAAAAAAGCAGTAATTAATGGTTCCCTTAATTGTCTTCATAAAATATTTGCATGGGTCTAATTTGCATAATTTGCATGTATTAATTAATCTTTCAAAGGAATTTTGTGCTGAGAGAAGCCAAAAAATCTCTCTGTTTTATTTAACATCTAATGAAATATTTATCTTCTTTAATGAACTTCTCATCTTCATTAAAATAAAAATTGCACAAGTTTGTATGTTTTAAATGTTTTTATAATTGAAGAATTCAAAAAATCTCTTTAGACTTACAACAGCTGAAAAACAAACACATTATTTAGCTTTCAGTATCATTTTAACAACAGCAACTCCTAAAATAAAGGAAGTTCAACTTTACTTTCTCAAAGATGGCAAAGCAGTTGGTAAGCAAATGCAGCTATTTAATTTTACAAATGAGCTTTATAAAGGCCTGAATATTTCTTCCAATGGCAATGTTATTTTTTATGTCTGAAATACTAGACAATTAGAAGGTATAGATTTAAAAAATCAGTATGTTTAATTATTTGGGAAATGGTTGATTAGTTGAAAATATTGTACTTCGTTCAAAGAAATTAGCCCAGAAAAATCCAATAGGTGTTATTAACACATTGTAGATTGACTGACAGTGTTTCCTAGCAGAAACTGTAAAGTTCCAACTGTTTTCTAAATCTGCCTGCTGAAGAATTGCAGTAGGGTTTTCTGCTCCCACAGACTAGGAGATTAGAGTAAGAGACAGGTCTGGGAAGAGATGCAATTCAAAATCTCAAGGGCCAGTCATAGATAAAAGTGAACTGAGGAAGAAGGTGAGGACAGCCTATTTTTTTTTATTAATGGAAGGGAAATGGTGATCTGTTAATGGGATTCATTCTTTTTGATGCAGCAATGTTTCAGGTTATAACAAAGAAGAATATGAACTAACATTTCTAAGACAATTTAAGGTATGCACAACTCTCCAAATATTTTGTCTTGGTGATTTTTATAAGCCCATATTTATATGTGAGGAAACTGAGGCACATAATATGACCTACTGCAACTCAGTCAACTCAGGAACTCTGAGTCTCTTTGTCTCCATATGCATTGCTTCCCACTGACAGTGATCTTTTTATCTCACTATAATTTATGAAGTGGCTATGAGTAACTAAATGTTAAATAGAATAAAGAGGGTGGCATAAATTTGTGAGGATAAAGATACAAAATGCAAATATGTAGTTTCATCCATGTAAAGTTTAGTACTGTGGTAAAATCAATTAAACTGACTTTAGGTTTCTTGTGGAACTCATCTTTAGTAAAAAAGGCATTTTCATTGTGCAGGTTTTTTTTTTCTTGTCTCGGCTACCACTTTTAATTTGCGATTCTCAGTGTTTTCCTTGAAGTAAAAAAAAAAAAATTACTTTTCTGTAAAATAAATTAAAACAATTCACTAGTTTATAGAGTTTGTTAATAAATTCATTGTAAGTGCCAATGCAGTTTTTGCATTAATGTTATACTTTATTTAAATAAGTGATTTCAAAATCAGTATTAATATGATTCAGTGCTACATAGCACTATTGGTTTGAGAATGATCGTCTAGTGTCTATATTACCGTTCATTCATATTATGTCATTTTGACTTCTAAGACCTGTGATATTATTGATGTTCTTGTTCTGTGAGGATCACAAGAACATCTACTTATTTTCTATGAGTACGAGTACACACACACACACACACACAGTGTGTCTGTGATACCTGTGTAGATATACACATGAATTCTGGATCTAGAATTCCTGAGTTAAAATTCCTATACTGCTGTTTCTAGTTTGTATAATATTGAATGTAATTTAATTTCTTTAGATTTTTGAATTCATAAATGTTCAACTTAGATAATAGAAATACATAATATCTATCTCATAGATATAGTTTATAGATCAAGTTAATATATGTAAAAAACTTAGAATAGTGACTAGAAAAAGCCACATACTGATTAATGAATATTCTTCGTATGTATAGTACAATATTATTTATATTTGGTAGAGTATAAACTTATTAAGGGTGAGCTTTTTTTAAAATCTCCTAGGCCAATGACTGTCTTTCCTCTATAACTCATGCTTTGTCATTTAAGCATTATTTAATCTGGCAAGTCAAAATTATTTTCACCAGATTTTCTAGAGCATTTAAAAAATTCATGACAAGGTATGATTTTCAGTATTTATATCAATTTAAATGACATATTTTAAGATTAATTTGCAAACACTTGTTATGTAAAATTATGTATCTCCTTCAAAGTTAAATGAAGCATAGACTAACTACTTTGACTCACATTTAAGATGGAAATGTTTCAGCTTCCTGATTTTTTTATTATATTTTGGCAAATTTTTCTTAATATGATTTGTATTTTCATATAGTGTAGAGTAGCTACATACTCTTCTAATTCATACATAATCACACTCCTGAGATGTAAATCTCCAAATATAGTTCCACTTAAGTCTACTAATTATACCTATAAAACGATGAATGATGGCTAAAAATTATTGGATCTGACTCTCATTCTTTATTTATTTCTCCCTGGGAGAAGGAATGCTGGATGGGGAGATTTTAGAACATAAATTATTCCCATACATATTCAGGTGTGCTGTGTTTAACTTTGATTCTAAACTGTGGTTCTGTCTTTACATATAAAGGGTTATGAAGTGATCATAGCAGAATTAAAGACTAGTAATTTACATTTCATGATAAAATATTTAGTTGTATTAATAGCTTCAATTTTTACTGCTTTGTGTTAATCAGTGGATTTAGTCTTATTTCACTCAATGTTATCAGAGTGTTTTGGCTGATTTTAATAAATTTCTCCAGCAGTTGTTCTGTGTTCTAATCAATCCCTAGTTAAAGAGCTGGGAATGAAGAGAAATTTGAAATGTGAGAAAATACTAAAAACAAGAATGGTAAATACATTCCTCTTCCAGTCCCACAGACGGCACTGGGTTCCAGCCAACTGTTCCCCTAGTAGGTGATCAGCCCTGTCATGTCATATTGATTTTCTAAAAGAACTCAGAAATACATATTTTATGTAAAATTCCAAACTTAAAAAAAACTTTGTGGGTGCCTGAATAAAACATAGTTTTACTCATATTCTCTGATAATAGCAATATATATAAAATTCCTCTAAATAAAGTATGACTAGTAATACAATGTAGTATATCAACATAAAAACAAAAATGCAAATAGCTCCTCTTTCACAAATAAAGGGAAAAATTTGCAAAATTTTTTGAATGAATGCAGTAACTGTTGTACTTAATTGCTTTGAATTCAGATATATTTCAGAAATGACAGAATTCAGAAGACAACCTGTCCATAGCTTCTGTTTAATTTCTCTTTTCCTTTAGATTAATTCTATTTTATTAACCACTTCAGTTATATGAACATTATAAAAATTAAAAATGGCCAGTGTCTTATTTTGTAGATTCAAATTATTATCCTTAAATTATTAGAATGTGGAACATTTTAAGAATTTCAAGAATAAAGAATTACTGGCATCAAAGTCTAGATGAGATTATAAGAAACAATTTCATTTTATTCCAGTATATGTATATAGTTTACTTATTTTGTAATGCAGTTTTAAAGTACAGACAAAATTTAACCAGTGACTCACCACTCTGTCATACATCAATGAATATAACAAAGGAAAGCAGGTGGCTCCATTATATTGAATTAATTTGGGTTCAAACTAATTAGGAATGCCTTTACTGGATCTCAAAAAGAAGTTCAAATTAACAGTATGGGATTATTCAACACCAACTGACATGCATCCAGAGGACATTTAAAGATACTAAAGAATATTAAGTGCCATGATAAACAATGGAGCACATTCCACTTCATTAAAAACTCTGGAATAATGTTTAGTTTACATTCTATTTACTGATATCATAATTTCACATCCTCCACAAAAGTCTCATCTCCCACTTTCCAAACATATTGGTAACTTTTACCTACCTAGAGAAAATGTTATGAAAGTAATACGTAAGTGGCTATAAATCAACATAGAAACCATTGGTGAAATTTTTAGGTTACTCGTTTGCTTAAGTCAGTTTAAATAGGTTCCTGGTTTTCGTTTTTGTTAAGCACATGAGAACCGAGTTCCTAAATTAGTGTGTAAATGTTCAGATCAGTGACTAACTGCCCCTTTGGATCTCTGATGCCGTTCTTGGTTGGTTTCTTTTGAATAGTATTTTTTTTTTATAATTTTATTTAAAGAGGAAAAAACAAAACAAAATAAAACAGAATAAAGGGTAGCAACCATACAGCATTCCAAGGAAAAAAGGAAAAGTACAACAATAAAACCTAGGAAATTATTACTTGACTAATTACATACTGACTTCTTGGAAATAGCTGCTCAAATTACAAAGTTAAAGCATGTAAAGTAG